>JAJPUD010005734.1:0-61520 GCA_023553655.1 Myrmecobius fasciatus
AGAGAGAGAGAGAGAGAGAGAGAGAGAGAGAGAGAGAGAGAGAGAGAATCTGAATCTGATCAAGCAGTTTCTGCTTCTCTCTCGGGTCAAACACTTTTCTGCTCCCCACTACCGAGGTTGGTACTGAAATCTGTATTTCTTTTTCAAAGTTTCTTATTTTTTCTACATGTGGAAGGATCTCTCCTCTCCTTTCTTCTGCTCTCTTCCCTACTCCTCTCTTCTTCATTCTTCTTCTGTTGGAAGGTTTCTTAAGGAGTGGATTTTTACAAGCTTGAACATTACAGTGCTGTGTTAGAGTTTCACAGACCTGGAGCTCTTGGGATATAGCCTGGGATAGATTTTTGTCCCTTTGAGCTCTTAAAAAAACCCCAAAAATCTACCTTTTCTTCGGGGGGCAGGAATCCACCGGACTTGGGTGGCGGTAGGGTGTGTGTGTTAAAAGGAAAGAAAAACCCATTGTTGATATAGTTTGCAGCTTAATGTCTTAGAAGTCATGCGTCTGTATCTATGCTGAGTTCTGCAAGCTTATAGACGCCTCTGTTGTATGTATGTGCCCATGTGTGTGCATGCTTGTGATCTGTCTGTATGGGAGGTGTTGCCAGTTCATAAAACTCAGGTGCTAAAGTACTTAAGGGCTCATCCAATTTTCTCCCTTTCTTTCCATTGCAGGTGACTCGAAGAGAGACTCATCTTGGAAGAGCTGAGGAAAATCCGTGGAGAATTTTATTTCTAAAAATTTAAATCATCATCATAAAAATTCCTTCCTTCCCCTTTCTCCCATTTATTTGGAATTTATTATTTCTCCCTTTCTCCCTTCTCTGAAATAATTCTAAAAGACAAAAAACAATTCCCTTCCTCTTCTTTCCCATTCTCCCTATTCCCCACTACTTCCTCGCTGAAACACAAGACAACCCCCCACCATCACCGACAACAGCAACTGAAAAAAACACCATCACCCACCCCCAAATTCAGCCCCTAACTAACACCCGAATACCTCCAAAATTCTGAGCTGTCTTTCCCGGGAAGACCGCGCGCAAGAGCGTGATTGAGGAGATGGAGGTGACCACGGACCAACCTCGCTGGGTCAGTCACCATCACCCGGCAGTTCTGAATGGCCAGCATCCAGACACTCATCATCCGGGGCTCAGCCACTCTTACATGGACCCCTCACAGTACCCTCTGCCAGAGGAAGTGGATGTACTTTTTAACATCGATGGACAAGGCAACCACGTCCCGTCTTACTACGGAAACTCTGTAAGGGCCACCGTACAGAGATATCCTCCAACCCATCATGGTGAGTACGTTTGATTTCCTTCTTGTCCCTTTTCCTTTCTTGGGCCCAAATTTCTAGATATCTCAGCCTATCCTGCCTACCTCTCCTAAGGTTTGATGAAGAGACAGTTTCACATGAAGGAGGCGTGGGGACATTGGAGGGGTTGGAGAGAAGGATAAATAAACTTGATTTGCTTTACTCATTCTGGTTTGGAGATGGTAGTAGATTCTATTCCGAACAGAAATGGCAAAGGCCATCTATTTTATTTTAAAAAAAAAATGTTTATCTGAGTGGTGTGAATAACAGAAAATGGACTAATGATTTGCCTTCTGATCCAACGATGTAGGCTTTGCCATGAGTGGTCCTTTGATCCAAAGGTGTAGGCTCTACTAGGAACTCACAATCGGGGTCTAGCAAACCCTCTACCTGGCCAGAGTTGCTTTTCTTCAGGCTGAGTTTCAGATTTGGGCATCTTGGAAACTCAGAGTAGAAGAAGGGGCAGGGATTTAGGGGGACCACCTAGTTTGCCTCAGCTAGACTATGACACCCCCAACTGTGAATGTCTCCGTAGCTGAGGATCCCAGACAGCTTGTATTTCAAGCATGTGGGTGAGAAATGAAAGAGAGGGAACTACCTAAGAGAACTTTTTCTGGCACTTTTTATTTTTTAATTTTGGAAACTCTGAGTAGGGGCAACTGGTTTGTGGAAGCATCCCTGCATTTGCAACTTCAGGCAAACTTTCAGCAGTCCAAGAAATTTATTTATATGTATGACTCTTCTGGCCTTTGCCTAAAAGGCAATATATTCAGAATCCTGCAGCTTTCTTGCTTTTCAAGGTTTGATGAAGAGCTTTTCAAGGAATTGGCATTAGGGAAATGCAATTCAGACCTGTAGACTGGAAAGCAAGCAAGACATTTCATAGAAAGACTGAGTATTAATTTTAAAGATTCGAGGTTGCTTAGATTCCCGGCTGCACGGAATTTTCCTGACAACTTTGCTTCAGAATTCCTGGGAATCGTTCACTCTCAATCTTTCTCTGAAGATATACCTTCCCAGTTCCCTCTTTAAGGCCTACTATTAGTCACTGAGGTCCCTTTAAAGATTAAGAATTAAATTTCCATTTTTTAAATTTAGGGAAAAATTAAAGTTACTACACATTGGTTTTTCTTCCTCTGAGAAGTTTAAGGGAGTTATGATATTTTACACAAGCAACCTGGACATAACAGTCTCCAAATAAAAACTCTAAGATTTTAAAACAAATCGATTTCTGTAAAAGAAAGAGAAGCAAAAACGGAGACAGAACAAAACATGGGGTTTCTATTCCAAGAATGGTTCCCCACCCCCTACCCCCAGATTCCTTCTATACTTTGTTGACAGAGTTCCTCAGTACCAGACTTCTGGGGTCTGCAGTTACCAGATTTTAAAACAATTGTTTCTGCCGATGGGGCGCTCTTTGCCCTTACTCAGTGCATATCAGCAGTTAAGTGGAAATACAATCGATGCAGACTTAATGTTATTTACTATACTACTTCCTGGATAATAGTGAATCTTGACCCTTTAGGTTCAAAGAACTCCCTTTCTACATCCCCTCCCCTTCCTCTCTCAGATTTTAGTTTCAGTATTGTTTTTAATGGTTATTAGAATAGTAAACATTAATGTGAACGTTGGATTAAAAGATTAATAGGTATGTGGATCTGTAGGTACAATTCTAATATGCACATTTCAGTTTGAGTTCAGCTATACCTAACTCAGGTTTATGTATATTTAAAGTGAGTTATTTGTTACCCCAAAGTCATCCTAGGTGATAAATACCTAATATTCTAAGTTACAATTCAATCTTTGTTTTGAGAGTCCATCTGGGGCTCATTTTATTTTCATCCATGACCTGTCTTGGAAGGGGGAGCAAAGCAGAGAGGCTGCTATCCCCAGTTTACCGCCTCCGACACTTTCTCTGGTAGAACATTTGAAAGCTTTTAGCAAAAGCTATGCAAGTCCTTTTGGAAGTAGCCAGGTTGCCATCAGCAAGTGTGGCATTCAGTTAGCCCAGAAATAACCCTCAAATTTCCCCTATCCGATTTCCAAAACCATTTTTTCCCTTCCTGTTTCTATAGTTCTCAGGCAGGGGCTTCTATGCAGGTAGAGGGAATGTGATTGTGGTGTTAAAGAATTTAAATGTGCTAGAAATACTTCCATTTTAAAATGGAAGAAAGGAAGGAGGAAAAAGGGAGGGAGGGAGGAAAGAAGGAAGGAAGGAAGAAAAGAAAAGGAAAGAAGGAAGGAAGGAAAAGAGAGGGAAGGACTTGGAGGGAAATTTATATCCTTATGTAACTTGGTGGTTTCCAGCACTCGTCCCTGAGCGATCATGGGGATCAGAGTGGTAGGGGAAGGGTGTTAAGGAATCTGGGGTTAGCGGAGAAATCTATTAAAGAGAAACAAACCTATTTTTTAGGGAAAAGATGGGAAGGGATATGATTTAGGAAGGATGTTGGGACACATTAAGTAAAGTATGAGATCGGGCCCATCCAGGAAATTATAGGCCCAAATATTGACTAATAAAGACTGGGAAACAGGGGCAAGGATCCCTTTCACCTTTTCTAAAGGAATCTTGGGGTTGGGATCCATCCCCCAGGTACCATTCAAAGCCTGGAAGCAAATCTCACCTTGCTTTCACACTTGTTAGCCTAGATTGTGCGGCTCTTCTTCCTAGAGACGTCGAGGAAGTTTCAGGGAAGTCCTGATATATTTGAGTCCCCCATTGTATTGCAGCAGTGTGATTTCAATCCCGCTTCTCTTTTTTGCCCCTTTCTTCATCTGTCCCCCCATCCCCCTTCACTGCAGGGAGTCAAGTTTGCCGCCCTCCTCTTCTTCACGGATCCCTGCCCTGGCTGGACGGTGGCAAGGCCCTGGGGAGTCACCACAGTGCTTCGCCCTGGAACCTCAGTCCCTTTTCCAAGACCTCCATCCACCACGGCTCCCCGGGACCCCTCTCGGTCTACCCGCCGGCCTCATCTTCTTCACTGTCCGGCGGTCATTCTAGCCCGCACCTTTTCACCTTCCCACCCACCCCACCTAAGGATGTTTCCCCGGACCCGTCCCTTTCCACACCAGGCTCAGCCGCTTCAGCTCGGCAGGATGAGAAGGAGTGCATTAAATACCAGGTGTCCCTTCCTGACACCATGAAGCTGGAGTCATCTCACTCCCGGGGCAGCATGGCTACACTTGGGGGAGCCTCCTCATCTGCCCATCATCCCATCACCACTTATCCTCCCTACGTCCCCGAATATAGCCCTGGACTCTTCCCTCCCAGTACCCTGCTGGGAGGATCGCCCACAGGGTTCGGATGTAAGTCGAGGCCAAAAGCAAGATCCAGCACAGGTAGGATCTGTCTTGGTCTCTGCCGGACCTCTGTTTTCCCCTCTTTTCTCTCCTCTGCCTTGGGACCTAATCTTCCCGTCTTTCCTTTTAGATTAGGGAGGTGATTAGAGGGCTCACTACCTTGCATGGGAAAAACAGCAGAGGGTTTTGTTTTTTTTTTTAAACTCTCCCAACTATTATTGCTTTAATTCTCCCATTCTTCCAAACCAGGGACTCCTTTTGAGACATGTCCGATCTTATCCCTCTGGTCTTTAAACTCTAAGAAAAAACTGATTCAGTGTAAGGCCTTTGCAATGAACGAGTAGATGGGAAAAGAAGAAATCTAAAGCCAAAATAATACTCCTGTTCTTCAAAAACCAGAATTTTTGTATGCTGAAAATGACATTTAATCATTTTTCAAGCTGAAATGGGAGTCCAAAAGAAAAATCTTTTATGTCTAATATAAAATTAAACCTCCTGAATGTAAAACCCGAATTACCCTGTAATACCAGGTACTATTGTTTAGTTTGGTTTTTGACTTCATCCCAGTTTTTAAAAAGATAGATTGAATCTATAGCAGGAGAGGCTTAACCTTTTTTTGGGTGAAAGACTCTAATGAAAATAATAAATTCATATAATAGGAGGAAGAACTTTGCCTGACAGGGTTCCATGTGAGGGATGACCAGGGTAGCAAGGGGAAAACAATACTGATTTTGAAATCAAAAGACATATCTTATTATTAATCTTTTACACTCTTCCTGTGCCTTCTCTCTCCCTGTCCTCTAAACCTAGTAAGAGAGATATGTCTTAAATTTGACATGCAAGCCTTAAAGAATAGAAAAGAATATAGAAAGATTTTTTTTCAGGTGTGATCTCTCAAATATTTTCTCATTCACACAAATCAAATCTAATGCGGAAACAGAGCATATTTATTTTATTGGTGCAGCCACCTGATTGAACCAAAGCCAAAATTAGAAAAAGTAAAATAAACAATTGAGTTGGGAATTTTGCCTCAAAGTAATAAAATAAAAGCCTCACCAATTTTGTCTCCTATCAGAGCAATTTGAGTCAGAGAGAATTCTGGAGAAAGGTTTTTCAAGTTCTATTTATTGATTGATTTTTGTGAAGTGTGTGATATTGCCTTTAGATTCTGCTGTTTAAGGCTAGATTCTTCTTCAGAAAAGCCTACATTTCTTGACTTTGCAACCTGAGTGGGTTCTCTGTAAAAAAGAAAAAGTGAAATCCCACTGCCTTGTGTGGGTGAGAAGAGCAGCCTCAAACCAGAGTTTCCAAGGCCTCTGGTGGTTTTCCTCCCCCTACTGTGGAGGTAGGGGCTTGGGAGCCCAGGCACCATGAGATCAGTTTTCAGGGCTTTTTCCAGGGTGACATTTACTCCGACTGTCTGAGCAGGACTGTCTCTATTTAGTTGATATGTTTTAGCTAATCCAATTATTTTCAGACTGCTGCACGCGACAGTTGCATTGTTTATCCCGCGCCAGGAACTTTAATAGAGTCCGGATGCGGTTAGGCTGACAAAAAAACTCAGACCTGCATGTTCTGTACATGAAAGTAGATGAGAGGGAGAAAAGGGAGGGAGGCTAGATGGAGACAGACAAAAAGCAAGAGAAAGGAGAGGAGAGAGACAGAGAGAGAGAGAGAGAAAGAGACAGACAGACAGACAGACAGAGAGACAGAGACAGAGAAACTCAGCCAGTCCTAGAGTGACCTGTTGTGCTTTGGAAAAGGGCTATTTTTGAAGTCAGGTTGTTGGGAGGGGAGAGAGCTTATTTGAGGGAATCAGTTTAGGATACTAGAAATCGTGAGGAAGAGGAACCACATTTGCGGGCTGGTTTTTAATGATAGCAAGGTTCTTGTATTTTAGGGAGTGACATAGAAGTTCCCACTCTAAGGGGAAGAAAGAGAGATAGTTAATTGTAGATAGTGCCCCAGCCTACCTTGTTGTTGGTAGTGGTGGTTGGAGGAAAAGATTGGGGAGAAATACATATTTCCAAAAAGAACCCTTTTTCTTCCTGGTCTCCTCTCCCTAGTTTTATTCCCTACCCCCACCCCATTTTTGTGCATGCCTCTCTAAGGACTATCTTTTTATCTAGAAAAGAAGGCTGTGGTTAACATAAACCAAAACTAGGAACACCTACTTTTTTTTTTTTTTTTTTTGTATCCTGGTTCAATTTCAACCTGATTTTTAAAATCCTCACCCCCTCCCCTTTTCTTCCATTTCCATAGTCACAACTCCCCCTTCTCCCTCCCTCCCTCCCCAAATAGCAACTCTGGGCATTTGAGTGTTAGGGAACAAGGTTGTTTTAAAGGACGATTTGGTGGAAAGGTCCTCTAAGGCATTTGGGAAATTTGAGGGAAGGAGATTCACATAGCTTCAGGGCTGTTAATGATCATTAAAAAATATCTCCATAAAGTCAATTCGATTACTAAATGAGGAAAAAAGAAAGAGGGGCTGAAGCATTTTGGAAGAACGGTTGAAGTTGTGGTTAGAGTGGCTATGGGCTTTTTTTTTCCTTTTTTTTAAACGCCTGGGTGTTTATGCTCAAATACACCTTTAAGGAGAAAAAGAACTAAACCATTTTGTTTTGGGGCATTTTAAATCTCCTTCTCCTTGGGCAAAGCAGACTGCTGTTCCCTCTATCTCCAGCCCCACCCCCAACCTGGCTCTATTTCCAGTCCTCTCTGATTTTGGTTTGATGGCCCCTGGGTCCCTCCTGAGCAACCAAACCAAGAAGCAAGTGGTATTTGAAACTGGCTGTTGAATGTCAAGAGGCCTCACAGCTCTGTGGTTCTGACACCTAAAGGGAGGTGTCATTGTAAGCTGCTCACCCAAAGCACAGGAAAAAAGAAAAGATAGAGGAAAAAAGAGAGAGAGAGAAGGCCCAAGAGAGTCTCATCATCTATTTTAAAAAAGTTGGTAACTTGCAAGAAGCCACAGACTTGAAATAAGTAACAGCAACCAGAAAAACCCCAACACACCCCATACCCCTAATGAATTAAGTATGAATTGCCCACTAGTGCCTAGACCCAGGCTTAATGTGGTACAACTGAAAGAAGTAATCAGCTGCTCCCCTGATTTAACACTCAGCAGTTCTCCCTGAAAAGGAAGCTGTCATCTTTCCTTTCCCCGGAAAATAAAGTAAAACAGACAAAACCTGTCAGAGATTCCTTTCAAGTAACCATTCTGCCTGGTAAACTTGAATTTTCAGAGATCACAGACTCCTATTGGGGCTGAGTTGGGGGTGGGCTCAAACTTGAAGACATGAGGAGGTAGGTGATAGGCTAGACTTAGCCTTTTGCTTCCTATCACAGGACCAGAAATTAAGTGGGTCTTTTCAACAGTCATGTCCTTGACCATTACCTTAGTGAGTTGAGTTGTAGAGAGATGGTCTGCAGAGACAGATACTTGTATCAGGCCATTTATGTGCCAGAAGACTTTATGGTACAGGGACAGACCACAAGAAAAAGCCAAAGGAATCTAGCTTGTATGGTAGGCTCAGAAAGGTCCCTTGCCTCCCAGGGGACTATTGTGGCAGCTCCAGGGCTCATTGTACCTTAACTCTTTCCATTCCATTCCCCCCCCTTTTTTTTCTTTATACAAACCCATTTTCTCATTCCTTTTAGATAGGAATAATATGCCTAACTCCAAATATTTTTTTTTTAGAAATTTTAGGATATAACATCCAAAGGGGGACCCCCCCTCCAACTCCCACCCACTCACCCAAAAGACTTGCTGAGTGTGGAATTTTAGTTATAGAAAGAAGCTTAGAAAAGAAGTCTTCAACAAATTCAGCTACCTCCCACAATCTAATCTCTCTTAAACCAGGCAATACAAAAAAGCATAGAGACAAGCAAACAACAAAACAGTTAACAATAAGATCCTTTTAGGCTGATTAAAAAAAAAAAAGACAAATGGTTTTTAGTTTTCTATATGTTTGTCCCCTCCCCCATCATTTTGGAACTGGAATCGAAAGTGAACGAAATAGAAACACTCACAGGTACATTCTCCCTTTCCCCCAAGTTTGGACTGTGCTGTTTCCAAAGAGCAGATGCCAAATCATCCTTTCTTTTCTTTCAGGGATTGTTTTCCTAAATTTCCTTCTAGTTTCTACTTCATATTTTCCTGGTGTATTTTTTTCCTTCAATTTGTTTATTTCTTTCCTGAAACAAAACCTTTTGACCCTCAGAGGTTCTCCCTACTTCCCTTTCTTCCAAATAATTCAAGTTTAATCATCTTGACCTTTGAAGACACTTGGGATCACTGATGATTAATCCTCAGTCCTATAAGGGAATTGGCTGCCAGGGTCAGATATCCAAAGGGAACAAGAGGAATCCAAGGCAAAGATAGGAATAGGGTCAGAGAGGTCAATAAGAAGGGGTGAGAGAAATGGGCAGGAAAATTCACCAAAGTCACCAAGAGAGCAAAGTGCTAGAGTCACTCTAGTAAAAATAATTTAAAAGGTCATGTTGCAACTTAGCTGGAAAGAAATTGGTCTACAAACTCTCCTATTACACAGGTCTCCATGTACTTGTGTCTCTCTTGGGCTCTCATTCGGTCAACAATGAAAACATGGCTTTGCTTGGCTTAGTTTTCCACAAACAACAACAAAGAAGTCTTTGCCCATTTAGCCTACAATTAATCAGTTACTCCTATGGCCCTTCTTCCCCTTTAGCAGTTTGCTCAAACAACAGTTTTTCTAATTTTCATCTCCTTTTGGATTTTTTGGATTTCTCTCTCAGCAACCCCCTTTTCTCATCAGTTTTCTTTTCCTTCTTCATTAACTCCATTTTGAAATTTCTCTGTCCCCCTTAATCAAAGTTTGTCCTTTTCTTATTTGACTTTGAGTTAAAGTTCAGCTATTTCTGAATGCAGCTAAGTAAAAACCAGTGAAAATCTTAACACTGGGATGTCTATAGATAAATAATATTACTAAGGATGGGATAGTCTCTTAATTTACTGACACCTATCCAATGGAATTTACAGTTTAGTTGGAATATGAATCTAAAGGCCCATTTAATTTCTCTCAACTATTCCTTCAATTAATCAACCAATAGATAAATCTATTATCCATTTATCTATGCATCCATCTTTATATTTTCTCCTAATATGTTCTGTCTAATCAATATATAGAAACATTTACACTAATCTGAAAACAAGAAATGAAAATAGGTCACCCCATTTTCTCTTCCTTTTATTTTGAGACATTGCAGCTGAGCTTTCAAATTTTCCTTGGATTTAGTATTTTCTCAGAGAAACAGTTAAGTCGAAATCAGCTTTCCTCTTTATAGACTCAATTTTTCCCCATCAAGTTCCCTAACACTTGCCTCCTCCCCCCCAAAAAAAGGCAAAATTTTGTTGCTTTTTAGTCATATGTAAGTTTGAGAATATGTGTGAGTGAAATAGGAGTTATACAAGGAAGGAACAGATAATCAATATTTTCAACAAGAATTGGGGGAAATTGCCTCCCTAAAAGGGGAAAAACCCCTTCCTTTTTTCCAATTTTCCCTTTACAGCCCACACCCTAGTTTAATCAGTCTTCATATGTGTTTTCCATAAGTGACTTATATGTAATCTTGTTTCCAGAAGGCAGGGAGTGTGTAAACTGTGGGGCAACCTCAACCCCATTGTGGAGGAGAGATGGTACTGGTCACTACCTGTGCAATGCCTGTGGACTCTACCACAAAATGAATGGACAGAACCGACCCCTCATTAAGCCCAAGCGAAGGCTGGTAAGTTCTTGAGAAGCACTGATCCAATCACTAACCTTTTTGTGTTTTTAATTTCCTCCCCTTTAGGAAGGGGGAGAATTTTTTTTTTCTTTTCAGGAAATTGGCAGAATAACCCCAAATCATGTCAGATTGCTCAGGAGAAGGGTTCCCCCATCTTTTCTTTTCTTTCTCAATCCCTACATCAGACTTATTAAGAATGTATCTGCCAGGATACTAAGTTTGGATCTGTGCTTTATAGGAGGATTGCTTTTACACGACCAAATTGGGTGACTTTAAAATATACTAAAAGCTCAATATGATGCTTTTCCCCATTGGGAAGAATTCATTATAAGGTGGATTTCTTCCAAAGGGGGTTTAATTACTGAAAGAATAGCAGGTAGGATAGTTCTGACACAGCAATCCCAAAGATAATACTTAATCATAGCTATAATAAAATGAATTCAAAGTTTATTCGTCTATTAGTTGGATTGTAAATAATAATGAGCCATCAAAATTGAAATGGTTTCTTCCTTTCTCTTTGGAATTAAAAATTGAGGATTTTTCACGACAGAAATTCCTCTGAGAGAAATTTTATTACCTTTCCCCTAACTTTAATAACCAGGAAAAATAGAGAAATTCAAATGATTATTAATATGTTGGTTCATCATCTGTTTTAACTTCTTGCCCATTAGGAGTACCGCAGAAAAAATAGACCTGTGCCAATATCCTTCCCACCCCTAATTAATAATAATAGTTTTCATTTCTATGGTATTTTTAGATTTATAAAATCCTTTCCTATAAAGAGACAGAGGATTACATAGGTTGAGTAATTTTTCCAGAGTCACCATTTGTAAGTGTTGAAACTGAGACACATGATCCAGAAAAATATCTAAGGGATGTTTGTTTGTAGTCCTGACTTTGAATCTAATGACAAAATTGACTAGATCCCTGTAGGAAAGATAAAGATGGCTTAGCAAATGATAAACTTTAGCCAAAGAAAAATAGCTAGACAAGGGACCATTTTTAAATATGTGTAATGGTGATGACATTCAATGAAAACTGAAGACTCAGAAAGGGAGGAGGAGGAATTTCCCCTTGTAGATCAATAGATGAATTAGCATCCACCAAAATCTAAGGAAAAAATGGCCTCAGTAGTATTTTTTAAAGAAGTAGTTGCACTTCCCATCAACCAACACCTTTCACATCCTCTCTAGAAGAAGGAAAAACTTTCTAGGGATGGAAGTGCTCACAAGACTTTGATTGTTTGGCAAGTCATAGATCTCCATGCTTTTTTCTCTTTTCTGTCAGTCTTCCCTTCAACTCTTTCAACCCCCCACATACAGGTTTGTTGTTTGGTTTTTTTTTTTTTTTCCTTTCTCTTATGTGCAAAGCTAACTTCCTAGGAAAAAGCTGCCGGATATCTGAGCACTGGAGATAACTCATAAACAACAGCTCTGCTTCCCCAACCCAAACATTAAGATGTTAGAACAGATCAGAACTAGAAGGATTTGAAAAAAGCAGCTGGAGGTGTTAGCTTAAAATGAGGGTGATCACACCACAGAAGAATGTTTTGAATCAACCAAAACCTAGCCTTGGTTTAAAAAAAAACCCTCTTGTCCTAAAATGTTTGAATACCCTTAAGGTGCAGAAAGTGAGAAAAAAGGAAGAAAACACTCTGTGTGTGTGTGTGCTGGTGCATAAGGATGCATGTATGTAACTCTGTGTGTGGGTTTCACATACACACATACAGGGACTACCTGCAAATGATATGGTTTTCTCTTGACTTATTATCTGTACCGACTGAAGATCGGGAAGACATTTTTTTTTTTTTTTTTTTAAACCATTGACTCAGCTTTCCCAAGAAAGCACAGGAACTCTGAGTAATAAATGATTTTCATTTTAAAGTTCAGTTGCTATTACATTTTCATCTGTCATTCATTTCTTAATCATCCTTTCTGGAGAAATGTATACCTTTAGTTCCTTAGAAATGAAATACACTTGAAATTTATTCAGATTTTACTTATCCTTCAGTGACATTTTAACTGCTAGAGGAATGGAACCTCTGTTTTCTTCTCTTTTCTTTCATAAAGCCCTTTCCTCCAACTCTATAGTGTCCCTAGCTTACTATTTTCTCCCCCTGCCTCAGATCATTTAAGATTTGGAGAAATATACCTGAGTTATAATAGAGCATTTCTGAAAGATATGTATCTACCCTTAAATA
The DNA here is from genome assembly GCA_023553655.1 of Myrmecobius fasciatus. Lineage (NCBI taxonomy): Eukaryota > Metazoa > Chordata > Mammalia > Dasyuromorphia > Myrmecobiidae > Myrmecobius > Myrmecobius fasciatus. The sequence goes on from JAJPUD010005734.1 coordinate 12,576, forward strand.
AACTAATAAAAGGCACATAAATAATCTCTTAAGGGAGAAAAGTGTTTTTTTTCTTCTTCTTATCCTTAGTGCCACCAGGGTTTTCAGAATTTCTCATAATCAGAAAGTAGTTGAACTACTTGCAATGTTAATGCAGTTTGTCTCCTGTCAATAGACTGAAGAGTATGACTTTTAAAAGAGATTCTGCATAAATAGTGTAAAGCTTGCAAAACAGAAGGCATTTTTTCAGTCTGTTTGAATTCATGCCATTATTCACATTAGCCTTGGTTTGGGCTTGAAGTTTGTTTTGTTTTGTGTTTGTTGCTTTGAGTTGGCTTTATGTATATGTAAAATATAACACTTATATTCCTATGATAAAATATAGTAACAAAGCTTTTGTGGCTTTTTTTGAGTTAAAACTACATAGCTATAAAATAGAATATTTATATCCATATAATAATAAAACTTTTGAGGTTTTTGAACTAGCATCATGTTTTTATAAAATATAATACTTATATCCATATAATAGTATATAATATATGGTGGCCTGGGAAAGTCTAATAACATCTGAGAATTGTTTTTTAAAATAATCAAGGGAAGTTTATAGTAATTATGAAAAATAATACTTTTGATTTGTTTAGTAGCTTTCTTTTTAAGAATGTATATATGAAATGATTTCTTGTGAATTTCATTGTTAACTATGGTCCTTTATGAGGTGACAGTTTTAAAAAACTCCAAGTTTTGTAGAATTGAGAATTAATGCTCTTAGGATATGATGAACAGTCCACACAAGTTGGTCAGCAATGTATCATCAAGGTTTCTCAGGGATGATATTTTTTGACTTAATTTTTAAATCAGTATTGTCTAGAGAGCAAAGTTACATTTCTAAAAATTATGTGATTGATATTTAGGAATTAAGGAATTTAGTGAGTCTGAAAGGAAGAGCGACATTATTATTAAGTCAAAATTACTACTACAATTTTGAGGAGGCAATTTCATGTGTTCAGTTTAGCTTCTCTCTTGGTGTAATATTAAACAGAGCCAATCTAACTTCACTTTCTGGTTATTATATCGCATTTGATTTTCCTGGAACACAATCTACTTGATTAACAGTTATGTTCCATGTCTTTTCCCTGCCTTTTTTTCAGGTAGAATCCTTAGGTGAGAGGGAAACATTGAATATAATAGATTTTTTTCAGGTGTAGAGCTTAGTTCCTCCCCTCCCCCACAACTTCTTTTTAAAGGTGCAGAAAGTGTTGAAAATTTTAAAGAAATAAAATTTCTTTGCCACAGACAGAAAATAGCCTCTTTCCAGTACAACTAAGGAGTTAGAAATGAAAAATAAAGCAGTTAAATAGTTTTAGGAACTTAAAAAATGATTGAAATAATCCTTTTGTTGTTCAGTTATTTTTTCAGCCATGTCCACCTCTTCATGACCCTATTTGGGGATTTTCTTGACAAAGATGTGGAGTGGTTTGCCATTTCCTTTTCTAGCTCATTTTACTGATGAGGAAACTGAGGCACACAGGGTTCAGTGATTTGCCCCCAGGGTCATCTAGGAAATGTTTAAGGCCAAATTTGAACTCAGAAAAATGAGACTTCCTGACTCTAGACCCAGCACTCTATTTTTTTTTCTGAAAGAAAAATAAATGTAATGATATAATCAGGAAGTCCAGGGAAGGTAACAAGCATTTATTAAACTCCTACTATGTGCCAGGCATTGTGCTTCAATGCATTACAAATATCTCATTTGATACAAAGAAATAGATAACATGGGCATTGCTTCTGATACTCTACCATTTTGTGGAGTAAGGGTTGGTTTGATTGGTTTACTTAATGTATTGGCACGATTGAGCATATGTCAAGGTTTGGGAATGGGGGTAGGGCTGAGGAGGAAGGAGAAAAGGGAAGAAATGTGGGAAGAAGGAGAGGAAGAGGAAAAAAAATCAGGTTATTTGGCTGACGAAGATCTAATGTTTTAATTGAGTAACAAATTTCCTTGTTTTTAGTTTGTGTCGTTGGCTCGAAGCAATTGAGGTGTGAGAGGGTTGGTTGTTATTCATGAGCAGCCAGGAATAAAATTTGGAAGCATAGACTGCATGATATACCGCTTTCAATAGTGGTCCCAAAATATTATGAAGGCTGACAAGTTACTGAAGGATTCTGACCAAGTTATAGAAAATAGGCTACTTTCATCCAGATACAGTGATATTCTCTCATATAATATTTGCCTCTTGTAGTTAGTTGGTTTTGGTAACTGTCCTTTTAGTTACTTGGATTTTTTACATTTCTGTTTCTTTATTTTGTATATCCCAGGTTTGATGGAATTGTGGCCTTAGGTTTCTCTCATTGTCACTGATCCCATTTGCTTAGTAACATTTGTTTATATTGATTTTAACTGGAAATTCTGCTGTGAAAGCAGCTCTATAGGACAGGACCCAAGAAGTGGAACTACTAGCTTGGGGGGGGGGGATGTGAAACTTCATGCTGTGGCCTGTAGGCCTCAAAAAAGTAATTTCCCAGTGTGTTCTGGGGGTGTCTGGAGGGAGAGCGGCTGTCCTCCAAGTGTCAAGGATAGCTTTTTATTTCCCCTGTAAGGTTACTCCTTCAACCCCCAGCCCCCCCTCACTTACCTCAGACCAAATATGAGGTTAAAGTTAAAATAGTCAGACCCATGTATTCTAATGTGTATGAATTATCTCTGCTTAGGTTTGTCTAAGCCGATTTTGGGGATCATCACTTTCATGTGGGCTACTTGCTAGTTTTGATTTCAATGACGATTTCTTTCTTTCTTTCTTTCTTTAAAAGTCGTAATGTATTTTTACCTCTTCCCTCTCCTTTCTCTACCCACTCCCTCCACCCCAGTCTGCAGCCAGAAGAGCGGGTACGTCCTGCGCAAACTGTCAGACCACCACTACTACTCTGTGGAGGAGAAATGCCAATGGAGATCCCGTGTGTAACGCCTGTGGACTCTACTACAAGCTGCATAATGTAAGTGTAAATGTAGCCTTAGGCAGCAGGGACTCTACATCTGAAGCTTTCTTGCTTCTTTTCTGACTTCCCAGTTAATGGAACTGATTTTATTTGGGCAAGTATGGGCCCCAGGTCACTGTTTAATTATAATTAATGTCCAAAGAAGGGCAGTCGCTAGGTTATGATTTCTGAGGTCATAGCCACTCCTGAATATCATCTCCTGGGGGTGGAGGAGCCATGAACTGTATCAGTAGGGGTTCTCATGTGAATGATATCATAGATATTTCAAATATTAAAAAATATAATGAATGTAGCAGGAGTCACTTTGGAGCATTCCTGTTTTTAGTATTTTTTTTAAGGTCCTTGTATCAGTCCATATAAGTGCTAAGTTGAGAGAGATTTAAACACACAGAACAACATTATCCACTTAACCTGCTTTGGAAAACACAACATGCAATGTTGAAATGTGATATGCTAAGGGTGCCTGGTTTGGTTTTACAAGGAAAAAAAAATATTTTCCTTAGAAAACAAAAAAGAAGCCAGTAATTTTATTTTTGATGTTTCCTTGTTTTTCTTTTCTATTTTTTCTTTCTTTCTTTCTCTCTCTCTTTCTTCCTTTCTTTCCCTCCTTCCTTCTTTCCTTCTTTCCTTCTTCCTTCCTTCCTTCCTTCCTTCCTTCCTTCCTTCCTTCCTTCCTTCCTTCCTTCCTTCCTTCCTTTCTTCCTTTCTTCCTTCCTTCCTTCTTCCCTTCCTTCCTTCCTTCCTCCCTCCTCCCCTCCCTCTCTCCCTCCCTCTCTCCATCCTTCTCTCTCTCTCTCCCCAAAGAGAGGGAAAGAGAAATTGAATTATAATGCATGGCTTCAGTTCCTAAAACCAAGAGGAAAAATTCTATGACTGAGGAGTGGAGGGGGCTAGTGGTGGGAAGGTGTTAGAAAAAGATGTGCCTAACCATTTACTTCATATTTTAAATGGACTCCGTCTATGAGATCTGAAATGAAATGTCTTAGAAATTTCATTTATGTTTTTGTCCTAATTAGCTTGCACATGCATAGAAACCCTGAGGAAGGCAGCAATATGAAAATACCTATGCCCGGCAAAACAAGACTCAAGTGCTTTCTCATATCTTATTGACAGAAGAATCACTAATAATAATATTCATAATAATCATAATTTCCACTTTTTTCTACCAGGGGTTAGCTGTGTTTATTTTCATTTTAATTATGGGCTTCTCCTAAATTTGCCACTGTTTTTTTCCCCTTCTTTTTTTTAAACCTCTTTTATTTTTTTCCCTCAGATCCATGACCTTTACTTTAGGGCCATGTATGCATGGACCACCAAAGTAAACCTTTTAAAAAATCAGGCTTTGGTCTGAAGACATTTTACCCTCCCTTATCCTTCCCTCTCAAGGTTCTGGGCCACTCTGACCTTGGCTAAATCTGGTGGGAAGGGAAAGAAAGAAATTTTTTTTTTTGCCCAAGGGCTCTTCTGGCAACATCTCCACCTCAACCAAGAATACTTGGGATTTGGAGAGGAACCTCCTTCTCATTAGTTTTTTTCTGCAAAATTTCTTGGGTTCTTCTGACATTGTTCAAGGATAACTAAAACACCCCAGCCTTCCTAGATCTTCCCTCAGCTGAAAGAACTACTCCATTTGGGAAGGAATTTTAAGTATTTTTAGGTTCTTTTTGTAAAACCTATCATTTTTGCTCTCTTCATATGGTTCCCTACTTGCTATTGTACTCAAGTGTAAATGGGTGCTTGTTTTTAAGTAATTTAGAAACCCAATTTTTTTTTTTTTTAAACTTGAGGGGAATTCTGTTGTCCATTGGGTGGAGAGAGAGCTAAAGATGTGCGATTAATTTCTGGGAGGTTCAATGTAGCTATTTATTGCTTTCTTTGTCATTGACACCACTGATAAGAGTTCCCTCCTTCAGGGTTTGGCAGAGCTGGGATGTGCATTTATGTTGAGGATTTACATGGAATAAAGAGAGAAAAGTGGGAAAGGAGGAGAGACAAAGGCAAGATTAGCTGTGGCTTTAGTCTTCTGTGGGAGAGGTAGACTTCCTTGTATAGACCCTCTCAGTTCTCTGAGTTGTTTCACAATTTGCCAGTGGACCAATCCCTGCCTAATATAAGCAAGGAGATGAAGAAATGCAGAATATTCTGTGAGGAATGCTCAGCCCATTCCTTTGGTATTTGCCATGGGCAACATTTCCTAAACTGATTTGGCTGTGAGACACTTTTGGGCTTGTAATAAATTGATGGAACCCTTAAGTGCTCTTCTGCGGAATCTGGAGTTATAGAATGCCCCTGGGATAAAAAAGAAGCTGGGAAACTTTTTAGCAAAAGAAAGAAAATTAAGCTTTCTTTCATATTGAAAAATTCTAAGTATAGCGTTTTATTTACATATATTATTTCATATTTAATATTTCAGACGAGAAGGAATTAATAAAATCAAAATGTTCTCTTGGCACTTGTGTTCACCTCATATAGAATACCAGTTTCATGGAATTCAGTTTGGAGAAATGTTGCCTTGAGGGTAAGGCTTTAGGGAGCCCCAATTTGATGTATTGATGATACCATCTTGGGCTGTCTTGGTAACTCTAGGCCCTGCGGGAGTGGTTTTTAGGCTTTTCTTTTCTCCCTAAGAGTTATTCAGAGGACAAAAATATGGATCTCTGGGTATATGCACATACGCTTTCAATCTGCCATATATGAGTTAAAAGAAAAATCTTTCAAAAACAATTATCAGATTTTAATTGGCACTCATGCTCCCCAAATCAGGGATATTGGGTATAAGATGGGCACTTCTGTCTCAGACAAGGGAAATCTATTTTATTTTGCTCTTGTTCCCTGTTTGACTCAGAGATGTCACTTCTCAATTGTTATATTATCTGGCTATTTATCCATTTGGACTTAGAGCTCACTTGTCTAAAAAGTTAGTTAGTGGTATCAGGACCAATAGGAGACATATAGAAAAACCATATCCTTCCTTTTTTTTTTTTTTTTTAAAGTTATTTAATTTTCTCAAAGGTAGCTCAGAAAAGTGGGAAAACTAAAAGTTCCATTTGGGTTCCAGCTCTGGTCTCCCACTAGGTAATGTAACCCTGGGCAAATCACTAAAATATTCAGACTTAACAGGAACTTGGATTAGATGTTCACTAAGTCTTTTTTGGCTGGAATCTGATATTTCATTATATGTAGATCTGTTTCTTTCCCATACAGATTGAGATATTAAAAATTATGTGAAATTAACCACACAAATTTCAACTTTCAACAAAGTAACTTTCCTGTAGAATAAATATAAGAATCATGGCATCATAGATTTAGAACTAAAAAGGGACCTAGAGACCATTTAGTCTAATTCTCTCATTTTATAGCTGAGAAAACAGAGCAAGATTGTTACTTGCCCAGGGTCACAAAGATAATAATAATTAGTAGTAGTAGTAGTAGTAGCAGCAGCAGTAGTAGTAATAGAAATAGTAGTAGTAATAGTTGTTGTTGTATAGTGATTAATAATAGTAGTAGGGGAACTTAAAATAATGCTTTTAGATTTGAAAAAAGTTTGGCCATTTTTGACAGTTCCCAGGGAATTCCTCTTTTTATTTCCATTCCGTTCTTAACAGAAGAATCCTCTCAATGGGGGAGTGTAGCCACTGTGGAGTTTATGACTACAACTAGCCTTCTCACTTTGTGTAGTGATAATAAGAATCCATCCTGAGATAATTGTCGGTGTATAAGTTAGTGACTAGAGAAAATTATCAGTTTTCATGGTCTTTGGTGTTTTTCCTGCCCATCTAGATACCTGTGAATAGAAGCAATGAGTTTCTAGCTAGTTATCTAGGTGTTCAGCTACCTTCATATCTACATCACTGGATCAAGGTGACATTGTAGTTAGTTATCTAGGTTTATCTTATCTGGGGATCTTGATATTGTACTTAGATTCTGGCTATGTACTGTTACTTGAATAGCAAGATATCAGCATATGGAGACTGCCTTTGTAGATTTTACTCTCTGGATATAACTATACATCTAGATTCTTACCTAGCTAGAGACAGTGATAGATGGTAGAGGGAGTAGGATGGAGCTGTCATCTCTGGAGACTTCAGGGTTGACCAGGATATGAAAGCTGATGAAAGGGAGTACTTAGATTTAATTTTGGGAATGGCCTTTTTATTTATGCTGTTGCAACTCTCCCAGCCCTTCCAAAGCAATGAGGAAATGAGCTCTATGTCCTATACCCTGGAGATCATACCAACTTTTGAATCCAGATTCCTGTTTGTCTCTCAAATCTTAACTCAAGCTCCTCTTAGGAATTTTTGTCCTTGATACTACCAGCTGAAATAGTGCTAGTTCTAGGAACCTGTTTGGTATTTATGACTATTTTCCTCAGTGTCCATTTTCTAGTTTTAAAAGCAACTGGGGATATGCTTGAGCTTTGGAAGGTATCTCTTCTGACACAGGAAGCAGAGTTGGAAAGGGCTATTTGTTCCCCAAGGCACATTAGGCAGATTGAGCAAGTTCTTGGGATACCAAAGCTTCAGATTCAAACTTTGCCATTCACTCCTTACTCCTTTTCACCTCCTTTTTCTTGGAAATAATACAAAATGGATCGAGCTGCAGTTATTAAGTGACTTGCCTAAATTCAGGTCTTACAGGTTAATGGATACCCTACAGGTTAATGGATATATGCTTGACCATGATTTGTATTCATCTGACCTTGACCAGGTGTAGGAAATAACAAATAGTTATATTTCTCTCCTGGCATTATCTCCCTCCCCATTATACTTAAATTTCTTTTAAAGAAGAAATGAGCTCAGAAGAAAGAGATGAAAGACCCTGAGGCTAAAGTGTAGCATGCTCCTCAGAGGAGGGTAGCATGGAAACAGTAACTGAGGTTTACCTTGCTTTATTCTGAACTTTCAACACCTGTCCCTGCATGATCTTTCAACCTTAGGCTGGGATTATTTTGGTATCTAGCAAATTGTCTTTTGAGGCATTTATTCTTTACTGATATGTTGTTTGTCCTTCTTGAAGAGGATCATGTCATCAGGGAACTGATGCCATGACATGCTAGTGAATTGGATTTAAGTGAGGGAGGGCTGGGCAAGGTCACCTGCCTCACCTTCTCCTCATGAGCTGTCTGGGTCCAGTGGCAAGATATGGATCAGGAAGACTGGAGATGACCCTGGATGCAATGGGAGACCTTGGGCTTTCTAAGCTAAAGGCTTCAGCTGGTCTGTGACTGAGACTGCACCTATTCAGTGATTAGGGTTAGGTAGCAGTTGAGCCAAAGAATCTCCTCTTTCGCTTAGTCCAAAAAAAAATTATCTAAACAAACAAATAAATAAATAAATCTGAGAGGGAAAGGCCCTCAGCATTCTGGTAAAAGCAGAAATGATTGCTATTTACATTCAGTCTGAGTCAACCAGTACCCAAACAATGACCAAATGGGGCTTGGGTTAGGATCTCTTGGTAGATTGATTATTGGCTGCTTATTGAGATCAGCAGATCCCAGCCGAAGACTAGTGGATCCAACAAGGCTGAATTGACAACTTGCAAGGGTTTTAGTTTTAGTGGAGAGTATGAGGGAAGCAATTCCTTTCTAACGAAGGCTGTAGAACTGAAAACAACCTATAACAAGGAAAATGTACATGCCAAAGGGACATTTTAGTGTAAGACTCATTCTGAAAAAGTCAGGACTGAACCAAAAATTGCTTAAGAGTGACTCGATACCAGAGTTTCTGAGGCAGCTACTCTTTCTTGATCAGTACTTGCCTGGGCCAGCTAAGAGTAAGAATGGATTTATCTTTTGATGACACAAATTGTGATTCTGTTTTGATCATCATATAAGCAAAATGGCATTGGGTGAAATGTCTAAAAGAAGAATTAAGGAAACAATATCTGTAGATATGAAGCCATCCTGATTAGGTCCCTTAAATGAGGTCTTTTGGAACTATGGTTTCTTAAAGAAATTTCTCTAAAATAATGCTAACAGAATTGACCAAAAAACTCTAGTTCATGTAGGGTAACTTGTAACTCTTGGTACCTGAGAATGAGAATGGAGTCGTATACCTTGAGAGTTTCCTGCAAAAAGGGGGAGGGGGAGAGGTGGGAAGGAAGGAGGGGAAGAGCAAAGCATAGAGAGATCTACAGCATGGTGGTGGTAGTGATGATGTATAAGAGCCTTTGGCCATTTTGGAGCTAGCATGAAAGCAAAAAAATATATATAATTAATCTTTGTTTAGATTAACAGACCCCTGACTATGAAGAAGGAAGGCATCCAGACCAGAAACCGAAAAATGTCTAGCAAATCCAAAAAATGCAAAAAGGTTCACGACAGCCTGGAGGACTTCCCCAAAAGCAGCTCGTTTAATCCGGCCGCCCTCTCCAGACATATGTCTTCTCTCAGTCATATTTCACCTTTTAGCCACTCCAGTCACATGCTGACTACTCCAACACCAATGCACCCACCATCCAGCCTCTCTTTTGGACCTCACCATCCATCCAGCATGGTCACTGCCATGGGTTAGACTTCCTGTTCAATGCTTAAAGGTCTCAAAGTGAGATTTCTCCCCCTCCCCTTTATACTTGCATTTTTGCAGGAGCAGTATCATGAAGCCTAAAAATGATGGAAATATGTTATTTGAAGGCAGAAAGCAAAGTGATGTTTGCCACTTTTTAAAAGGAGCTCACTGTGGTGTCTATGTTCTCAACCACTGAATCTGGATCCCATTTGTGAATAAGCCATTCAGACTCATATTCCCTATTTAACAGGGTCTCTAGTGCTGTGAAAAAAAATGCTGAACATTGCATATAACTTATATTGTAAGAAATACTGTACATTTGAGGAAGACTTTATTGCATCTGGGTAGCTGTAAGAAGGGCATGAAGGACACCGAGAAATTTAAAGAATATGGGGAGAAAAAAGTGCGGAAGTAAGAAGAAACTAGGTCTAATACCCACATGGACAAACTGCCAGTTGTGTTTTCTTTTACTGGCCACAGTTGTTTGATACATTAAAAAAAAAAAAAAAAAAGAAGGAAAACAATGTCATAGGCAGATCATTCATTCAAGGCTGTGAGCCTCTGCATAGGAAGAAACACAATCAATTCCAGGCAATCAGTGTTAACATTCCGATATTGCCACTGAGGGTTTTCAGATAGCCATTCTCCAGACCTATATGCATTGTGAACAAGTCCCTGTAATTGTTGTTTGTATGTATAATTCAAAGTACCAAAATAAGAAAAGATGTAGATTTATTTCATCATATTATACAGACTGAATTGTATAAATTTATTTACTGCTAGTGTTAAGAACTGCTTTTTTTGTTTTAATATTTTTCTCTCTCTTTATTTTTTGGTTGAATAAACTAGATTACATTCAGTTGACCTAAGGTGGTTGTGCTCTAGAGGGTTTATTTTCCATTTTGTTTTTTGTTGATATTTATTAAATAGCTTCCACGGGTACAGCGGCATCTGTCTTTTCACTCACTCCTCTTGCGGCCTGTGCTAATGCGGGTAGCAATGTATGAGCTACCAACATGCATGTTAGCAACTGAGGCCTTCACTGGCCCAAGTCCTTCTGAGAGCAGCCTGGCTGATTTATTAGATCCCTTTGTGTTCTGTGCTAGTTGTCACTGCCTTAATACAGTCTGTTGGGGGAAAAAAAAAAGCTGCAACAGTTTAAAAAAAAAAAAAAAAAACCACAAGATAACACGTCATCGAAGCGATGGCCAAGCTCTCATAGAATATGGTAGTTGTAGCTTATTTAAATATATGAAGCTTTTTGAAAAAACTAATGTAAGTTGTATCCACAAGGAGGTAATTTTAACCCTCCACATTCATGATCTATTCCTACGGGGAATTGTTTGGGTGTACGTGGGGGTCTGAGTTCGTCCCAGAAGAGTTTATTTTGTGGTTGAGGCAACTCTCATGGCCACCAAGCTTGAGTTCCCTTGACTTGCCTCTTTTTCTTTTAAATCCCTGTGGGACCTGGGTAGGCAAAGTTCCCACAGGAGAAAATGGGACCTTTCCCTGTCTAAAACCCACAAGATGAGGCTGCTGCAGATGGATTCCTTGTGGTAATGTTCAAGATGTAAATGAACTGGGCTGGCTCTTGGGTTTCATTTCTGTTTTGCTTTTCTACTGTTGAATGGAATAATACCGCAGTGAAGGATTTATTGGAATGTTTTGCGAGACATGAAATAAGCATTTTGTAACGCTGTATATTTCCCTTTTCCTCTGTTGACAGAATGTGTAACTATGGTGCACATTGAAAAATCTATGTTAATCACCTCTCTGCTTTCTTAAATATCTTAAACCTAAAACTCAATGTTGAAATAAAGGAGTAGAGAATTGCTGAGATGCAAAAGGAGATCTTCTTGGCTCCTAATTAACCATCTAGAATGTTGTTTTCCATTACTTTTGAAGCACCAAAGGAATAATCTCACCTTTTGCCATAGTAAACTTGGTAAATTTTATCATAGTCACAATGTCTCAGGACTTGCCACCTCTTTTCTTCATGAGTAGATTTGAGTAAATGCCCTTTCACCTTGAGAACAGGGAGTTCAAATTCTTTACATTCTTTGAAAAAAAAAAACAACACAGCAACACCCCAACAACTTTGAGTCTTAAATAATGTAGCTGTATTGACACATTTGACCATATTCCTTCCTCAGAGAAACGTCATTTCACCATTCTGTATATTGTGTTAACATACTAAGGTGTTTCTAGATGATGCAAAGGGTTGTTTTGTTTTTTTTTAATATAAAGATCACGGTGACAATGAGTCAGCTTGTTCTTTAGAATATTATCTTAACATTTTCAGTTTTTCTGTTTTCGATAAAGCACCTCAGAGAGCAATACTAGAGAGGGGTTCAATCCAGAAAAAAGCCAGACTAAGTGCTGTTGACCAATGTATTGCTACAATGTTTCTGAGTAAACTGTATCCCTAATTAATTTTCTGTCTGTTTTGTCTCATTTTTGAAATACCAGTTATATTCATATTCAGGGGAAATATCTGAGAAGCAAAAAGTGTTACCGGGGATGGATGGTTTATTTATTTGTTTTTTCTTTTAAAGTCCAAACCATAGGAAAAAAACACATAGTTGAATTACTTCTTAGTATTAAGATTTCTAAACTCTTCTAATAATGAATTCATATATTCAGGATTTTGACTTTAGCTTATGACCCCTCAGACACATTTTTATGGCTGAATAAGAAATGTAGAAATCAATAGACCTTGGATCTTATTGACACTCTGGGTTTTTCAAAGTGGTTTTAAGCATTTTGATACTGTTCATATTCCACCTTCAGAAAAGTAGCTAGCAGTTGGATAAACTTGAGGAGAGGAAGTAGGAACTCCCAGAACCTACATCCCCAAATCAATCAACTTCTTGTAAAAGTTCCCAAATTTTGGATTAGTTTCAATTTAACGTGCTTCTCATCGTCAGCCTTCATTTTGGCCCGTCTTTCCAGAGCCTGAAACTGAGAACAAGGAGTGCTCTTTAATATCTCCAGGTTTGACAGACCAGAAGGTTTGTGGTGAAACACCTGAATTCTGACATGTCCTGAACAAAACTGTAGATTGTTCATGTTTTTCCCACACCACTGAAATTTCCTTAAAAAGGATTACTTTCAAGATTACACTATTTTACATATAAATCACTTCAAAGTTTGCAAAGTGCTTTACATATACTATCTCATTAAAACAGTGATATAGGTGCTATTCTTATTCCCATTTTACAGATGACTAAACTGAGGTTGACTTGCTTAGGGTCATGGAGCTACTGATGGTGGGAGGAGGGAATTCATCCTAGGTCATCCTTACTCTAAGCCTGTTCAGTACCACATTATGCTACTTCCCTAGGACAGAAAAATGTCACCTTAAATCCCTCATCCTTCCCATGTTCCGTAAAAAACAAACAAAACTAAACAACAAACCAAATTAAGTTTGACTTTGGTGGATCTTACACTTATTTAATTATCATTTTCCCCAAATAATTTTCTCACAATTTAATTGCTAATAAAGAATAATAAAGGGGTTAAAATATTAAGTGGCTTTGGGTATGGTAGGAACATGTCTAGAGGGAGTCCGTTGTACTGAGAAGGCTATGTATGGACGGCAAATTGCTTGAGTTTGGGATTTCTGAGATACAATATGATCAGGGGTCTGCAGGTGCTAGGGGGTGGGAGTGGAGAGGCCACCAAGCCCCTCTGAGGAGGGGAAAACTGGTCCAGACTGAAAATGAAGGAAGTTAAAACTTTTCCGATGATCAGCAGTGACTCAGCCCAAGATTGACTGGGAGAGAGAAGGATACCTTCTCTTAAAAAAAAAAAAAAAAAAAAAGGAAAGACATCTGAACCATGATGTATTTTAAAGTAAGGAGGTTATTTATAATATCCTCTTGGAACATGTTTTCTGAGAGTAAAAATTACCCTAAAATGGAAGTATATGATGAAACCAGTAGCCTGTTTCCAAGACTATATCATTCTTACATTTCCACATTTGGTAATATGATCAAATCAGATTTTCTTTTTGAGTAGTAGCAAGCTTTTGCCTGTCTTATTGGGGAGAAATAAGCATGGACAAATCCTTGAATTGAATATGACTATGTTTTTTTCTAAGACAATGGCAAAGAGAAACCAAGAAATCAAAAAATCTTAATTGATTATTATTAATAAAAATGACTAAAATAGCTATTTATGATTCACAACATTATTTTGTTGATCCTCAAAACAACTCTGGCCACTAGTTAGCACATGGATTATTATCCTCATGTTATAGATGAGGAAGCTGGGGCTCAGACTCTGACCTATCCAGGGTCACATAACCTGGCAGATTATAAGAGTGAAACTCAGGTCCTCAAACTTCAAGTCCTGGGGCACTTTCACGTGATATAGAACAAGAAACACTGATGTGGGAGTCAGGGGTCATAGGTTCTATTCCTGGTTCAAGGGCCTTAAGTAATTCACTCAATACTTTTGGAATCTGTTGATAAAAGAATAGAATTGATGATCACTTAAGTGGCCAGGTCTAAGAAATTCAGGACTCTATTGGATTTTAGGGGGGGGGGGATGGGGTGGGAGGGAGTTTTCAACACTTGCCAGAGAACTTTCCTCTGTCAGAATTTTGACCAAAACACTATTACATGCCTAGAGTGATGGTAGTTCACAGGCTTACCGCTGAGTCAGGGGTAAATTCCATGAACATCTGTCCTTAACATTATCTTGTGAAACACAAATTAACTTGTATTTTATAACTGTCATCCCAGAATGGGAGCTGGTGTCTCTGTTTTTAGATCCCCTGTTCTTTCTGAAAGGTATCCAGACTCCTTCTGAGATGAATGCGCATCACTTGCTCCTCTTGCTGATTTTGGCACCATGGTTCATATTTCACTCATCCATTGTGTAAAAAAATACTGCCTGAATTGCTTACAGGCTTTTCTAGGGATAGAGCCAGACTCCACAGTTTTTCTTTCTTTCTCTCTTTTTCTTTCTTTTCTTCTTTCTTTCTTTCTTTCCTTCTTTTTTTCTTTCTTTCTCTCTTCCTTCCTTCCTCCCTCCCTCCCTCCCTTCCTTCCTTCTTTCTTTCCTTCTTTTGCTCTTTCATTTCTTTCCTTCTCATGCTCTTCTTCTTCTCCTCTTCCTTCTTTCCTCTTCTTCTTCCTCTTCTTCCCTTCTCCCTCCTCATCTCTTCTCCTTCCTGTTCCTCCTTCTTCCTTTTTCCTCTTCTAACTCCTTTCTTGCTCCTTCTCCTTTTTTCTTCTTCCTCCTCTTCCTTCTTCCTCTTTTTACTCCCTTTCTTCCTCTTCTTCCTCCTCCTCCTTTCTCTGGAAGAAGGCAAAAAATGAAAGAAAGTAGATTCCCACTCAATGAGATGCTCTCTCCCATAACACTTTGTTCAGATTCAGAGATCTGTAGTCTCTTCCTATCTCTCCCCAGATTTCCTCAACAGGGAACCTCTGGTCCATTAGGTACATTGTCTCTGGTGCATTTTTAAAATCCCCTGTCATGTCTGTGTGCACAGTTTGGCAGACTGCACACTGGAGTGAGGATTTAGACGGTGAGCCCAGGCCTCTCCTACTGGTCTTAAACTAAACAAAAGGCATGCATTGTAATATATTCTACTGTCCTGCTCTCATTCTAGATACTTGGTTTTCTGTGAGGATACAGGGAGACAGAAGGAATACTCTGGGATTAGAATTAGGGTTTGGTATTTGGGACTTGGAATTAGGCCCCTTAGAAACAAAGTGGATGGAAATATAAGGATTAGATGGGGAATAATTTTAAAAACATGGTCTATTCATTGTAATGTGGCTGTAGACTGAAACTGTTTGAAAGGGGATGTTCTGTAGAAACACACAACAAAATACTTGGGTATTTGGATCAAAAAGTCACACAAATTAGATGTAAGCCTATGTGTACATTTAATATCAAGATAATATTTGGCCAATTTTGATTGAACTACTCTTATATTCATGCATACTTTGTTGACCAATTTATTTTGAAAATTATAATGGATGAGCTTGATTATATTTGGCTACTTGCCATGATCATATTGGTCAGAGGATCTCTTGTAGTCACTATAGTGCAGCTACTAAGATGTGATTTAGTGCAAAGAAGTAATAAAATAAGAAGCCAACTGACTTCTAACTAATTGGCAGGGCTAGGCCAATTACCCTTACGATTCATCACTTAACAAATATTTATCAAATATCTATCATGTGCCAGGCACTGTCCTGGTAGGGACATAAATTTGAAGGAAATGATTCCTGTTCTCAAGGAACTTACTTTCTGATGGGAATAGTAATACTTCAAAAATCTATGATTTTATCTGTGAGTATTACTTATACTGATTAAGGTCCTCATTATATTTAGAGCCAGAAATCTGGTTTCAAATTCTGTCTCTTCACATTTAATAATGACTTTAAAGATGGCTTCTGAGGTTCCTTCTTCTCTGATCCCATGATCCTATAAGTAGCTGACTTCTAAATTACCATATAGCTCTAAATATATGGTTCAACCACCCTTTGAGGCTGGGAACTCTGCTATACCTTTACATATAGTTTCTGGGACGTGATCATGCATCACTTGGTGTTAAACTTCCTGGTGATGAATGAATGGATGAAAAAACCTTTATTCATCACTTGTTTTATATATGTGTGTGTGTGTATATATATATATGCCATTGTGTGAAATTCTGGTGATATAAATACAATTCAGAAAAATAGTTCCTGCCATCAAGAAGCTTACATATGAACAGGAAAAGGCAATATTCATAGGAAAGCATTAGCCAGGAAGAAGAGTTTTGTATAAAGAAGTCACAGATTTAGTAAATATGGTCATAAAGTGATTGATTAATATTCTCTTTCAGGAATGGTAATGTTGGGTTGATTACAGTTCTCAGGGCTAGAGTTGGAAATGAATGGGGGAAACAGACAAGGAAGGAAGGGTAAACTGGTATGAAGTTGTTCAAAGAAATAGTTTGGTGGATGTGAGGGTGGTCTAGAAATTTTGAATTCTCACTAATCAGAAGCCTAGGCTCTCAGGATGGGAGCTTGGCATTCTGGATCATAAGTGGAAGCAGGGTCCTGGCAACTTGAACATGGCTCTTAAATGACAGACATAGAGTCTGTTCTTGAAGTTTTTTCAGCTTGGTAGCATCTGCAAGAACTTCCATTTCCCTGGAATCCAAGGTCACCTGTATATCAGGATTTCTTAAACATTTTCTACTTGTAATCCCATTTTGCCCAAGACCCAGAGGTTTTTATGTGACCCAGAGGTATATAAAAATAGGTATACAAATCAAATATTTACTGATAATAAAACATAATTTCACAAACTCCATATTCAGTTATGCAACCCCATATGGGGTCACAAACCACAGTTTAAGAGGCTTTGCTCTATACTATAATGAAGAATCACAGAAAGATTTTAGCAAGAGAGCAATAACACTAACAATAAACTGAATTCAATGTGCAGTATGTGGAGAGCCTTAGGTATGAGGTGCATTCACTGTCCCTTGGATAGCTCCTTGTACTTTTCTTACATAACTGCTTTCCAGTCTTAAACCCGAAGCTCTCTTTTTGCTCACCAAAGTGAAAGCAAACCCTTCATTAGTCTGGTATCTTAAAGTCACCTTTCCCTCATAAATCCTAGGTATGTGTTCATCAAAGCTTTGCTTGTTATGAAGCTGGTTACATGTATGAAAATTTGCAGCACCCCCACACCATAGCAGATAAATCAGAAGTGACCACCATTCTCTCTGAGGGTTTCCAAAGGTCCCAGTGGATAAATGGGATCACCCCCTGAAGATGGAATGACTCCCAACAAATGGTTTTCTAACACTAAGTGGCTGTTAGGGACAATGAATATGTCAGAGAAGGACAGGGAAGCCTGTGTTTATTCTATCCATCCCTCAGGGTCCAACTAGAGGATTATGGAATAAATCAGGCTAAACCACTGGTCTGGAGGGTTTTCTTTATGCTGTCCACAGGAAATAATAAGAAAAATCCCACATCACATTTAATTCTTATGTGTCTACCTAATAAGATAATCTTTGTAACTTGAACATGTATAGGTCCCTTCCTCAGAGGAGACACAGAAAACATCAATTAGTAATGATTGCCTTCAATCTGACAACATCTCTATGGGGGGAAGTTAGAAGCAGGAATTATTATCTCTATTTTACAGGAACAGAATGTAAGACAGAGATAGGACAAATCTATGGTCATACAGAGTAGGTGACTGACCCAGATCTGCACATGAGATGTACATTTCATACAGAGATGAAACATTCTTTGTTTTTTTAGCAGTAATAATAGTTGTCCATCACATAAGATGTCTATTCATTCATCAAGCAACTATTAAAAGTCTATTATATGCAATTCACTCTACTAGGTATTAGAGGAGCAACAGCAATGAATTAGGCAAAGTCTCTGCCTTCAAGAAGCTTCTACTTTGTTTTTTGTTATTTAGTCAGTTTCAGTCACATTCAAACTTCATGATCCCATTCGATGTTTTCTTGGCAAAGATACTAGATTAATTTCCCATTTCCTTCTTTAGTTCATTTTTACAGATGAGGAAACTGAGACAAACTGAATTTAGTGACTTGCCCATCAGCAAGAAAGTATCTGAAATTGGATTTCAATTCAGGTCTTTCTGATTCAGGTCTGATGCTCTATCCTTTGCACTACTTAGCTGCCCAGTTTCTACTACTGATTCATTATCATTTGGTCATTGAGTTTTGTTTCTAGTAAAGCAAAAAGAATATAGTGGGGAAAATGTCAAATTTGGAATAAAAATTTGACTTTGAATGTTAGTGCCTTCACTTCTAGCTGTGTGACCATAAGCAATTCATTTAAGCTCCATGGGCCTTAACTCAGTAATAAAATAAGGGACTTGACCTGGATGACCTCTAGGGCCCTCTCAGGCTGGATCTGTGTTACTGCAAAGTGGAAGGTCATACAATAAGTAAAAGAGTTAGGATTCAATGAATCATGGCTCCCACCTCAAAAACTACTTGCATCTCAAAAAAGGAAAAAAAAAAAAAAAAAAAAGCAAAATCAGAAAGAAGGCTACTTTCAAGTTAGTCCTTTGATGAGCATTTTAAACTACAACCATGGCTAAAATGAAGTTTGCAGATTAGGTGTCTTTGGTCTCCATTACCACAGATAGGAGATAGTGGACTGAATGTCTCCCTTCTTAGCCAGCTGGCTGGCTAAAGGTGAAAGGAGAGGAGGAAGGAAAGACAGATACATCAATCAGCTTCTCCTATCTCCATGTATTAGTGTTGAGGCTGATCACTTGTGTTTTCTCTCTGTTACACCTTAGGAAACTGAAACATAAAGAAGTTGACAAGACACACAAAGAGCTGGGAACATACTCCAGTCTTAATATCTTCCATATCTTATAATTTTTCCCAAATTGATTTCTTATCTAATTAATAATCTAATCTAATCTAAATACTTTCTAATTCTTTGCCATAATAAAGAGGATTCTATAAAATGTTTGCATCTATAGATCCTTTACTTCTTTCTTTGATCTCTTTGGGTTATAAGTTGCTGAGTCAACAGGTATGCACAGACCAGTAATTGCATTTTGAGAGACAGGCTGGGGTAGTGGACAGAGAACTGACCTTAGAGATTGTGTGACACTCGGGCAAGGCTTAGTTCCCCAGGCAACTCTAAAATTATAAGTTGCAGGTGATCTGCATTGAGAAAAGGAATTTTCTCACAGGGAGTTCTTAGTCCATACTAATAAACTCACAGGTTCAGGCCACAAAAGAAGTACATCAGAACATTACAAAACAAAATACTACATGACGTTTTAGGAGGTTGGAGGAATAGGGGAAGGCCATGTGATAGCATGTGAGTTAGGTTTTAAAAAATGACAGGAATTCAACAAAGCTAAGACAAGGAGACGATTACAGGTATAGAGAAGCATATAAATGAAAAACTGGACAAGGGAAGCAAATAAGCAGTCGTAGTGTACCTAGTATATACCAGGCACTGTGCCACTTTACAAACCTAGTAAGACAGGTGTTATTATTATCCCCATTTTACAGTTGAGGAAACTGAGACAAAGGTTAAATGATTTACCCAGAGTCACAGGCTAGATTTAAACTCAAGTCTCCCTGCTTTGAGGCCTAGTACTCTAACTACTGTGAAACCTTTTGTCTTGATGGGGGGTGGAATGAGGTGTCAGAGTAATCCAGTTTGTATGGGATTTTACAGAATCCAATTTTATGAGGTGAACTTGGAAAGGTAGAGGGACAGCAGATTGTGATAGGACTTGTGCTAGACAGAGGAGTTTGAATTTTACTCATTAAGACAACCCCTGGAGGTTTTTCAGTAGAGAAGTGACATGGTCAGATCTATACTTAAGAAAGATTTATTTTGGCAGTGGAATAATGGATGGATTGGAGTAGAGAGAAAATGGAGAAAGGAAGACACAGTGGATTATTGTGACAATCTATGGAAGTTGTAGGAGCAGCTGCTAGATGGTGCAATGGATAGAGCACTGGATCTGGAAGCAAGAAGACCTGAGTGCAAATCCAGTCTTAGACACTGACTAGCAATGTGATCCGGGGCAAGTCACTTAATCCTTTGCCTCAGTTTCCTCATCTGTAAAAATGATCTGGAGAAGGAAATGGCAAACCACTCCAGTATTTCTACCAAGGAAACCTCAACTGGGTTCTCAACTGGGGTCATGAAGGGTTGTACACAACTGAAAACTCAGTAAAACACAACAATGTGAGAAAATGATAGTAGAATGATATTATAGGAATAGAGAGGAGAGAACAAATATGAAAATGTTTCAGAAGTAGAACCCAGAGGATTTAGCAAGTAATTGGATATAAAGGGTGAAAGAGAGGGAAAGATGGCACAGATTTCTTAGGACATTGCCAGGTACCCAGTGGGCATTCACTCAATATGTGATGATGATAAGATAAGAAGACTGTCTCGATCTAGCTTATACCACTTGAATACTTAAGATGAATTCCTTCTGATGATAAATGTAATAGGTAAGGAAGGAGGCAAGACTGAAATTCACAAATAGATACAACTTATGAGATAGCTCTGAGCTTCCCCCATTTTGTTCAGGATTACATTTCTACATGTTTTTCAGGCTAGATGCTAATCGGCAGCAGAGAGCCAGAGAGGTCGAACTCCATCAAATACATTTAAGACACTAGGCAGTGACCGTTGAAAAAGATGTATGTGCAGCCCTGAAAAATATGAAACCAGTTAAGAACTCAGAGGTCATTGTGTTCAGGGCAAAATTCTTGTGCACCGTGCTGACAATTTGCCCTCTGGGTGTTTTGAAGGTTTAAAGGATCAAGCTAGTCCACATGAAATATGGAATGTTCGAGACACAGGCCATATCCACCCTCCAGCTCAACTTTCTTGCCCTATCATTAACATTGCTTGAGTTTTAGAAACTTTTTGGATGCTCATGTACAACACTAAAATGGGTCTGACCCCTGCCCAATCTATCTGCGGTCTACAGTGAGACTTGTTTTTTCAAAAATCAGGGATTCCCATTGGAATTGGAGTTGAGGACAAGAGTTGTGGAAACACAGTTTTTTTTTGGAAGTCTCAGTGAGTTTTAGGGAAGCTAACCTAAGCCCCTAACTCTCCTACATTGTCACCATGCAATTCTCTTGGGCCTTTGAGATGACAATAACAGCTCTTATTTATGTAATGCATTTCAGTTTACAATATGTTTTATGTACATTATCTCATTTGATTCTCACCAGAACCATAACAAATATGGGGCAACTGTGGCTTTGTCCCAGGGCCCACCAGCCCTCCTCCTCAGAGGCTCTTTAGAGTATCCCTTTCCTAAAGTTTGTCTCTCCCTCCCTCTTTCTGGGACTAAGGGAAGGGAGGTTTGAGGAATGGGAGGAATTGGAGTCACTGGTCCTCCCAGGCCACATTTTCTAGGGGATGGGCTATCCCTTTCCCAAATGCAACTGTGAACAACTGAGAGGACTGTTCTCTGGCCTGGTGACTCAGAACAAACTTTTTGATGGGTGGAGAGATCAGCAAACAGTGAACATTTTGGGCCATTGTCTAGGAGTGACAGCTGAGGGAGAATTCTGAAGTCTTTCTTCATCCTGCTCCCTCTGTCTCCCCAGGAATGTGTTCCAGGATCTGTGCCTGCAGGAGCACATCTGTAATATTTCATTCCTTAGCCCTGGGGAATGCCCCAGGCTCTCTTCTTCCTCAGGAGCCTTCCTCCCTCTACTTAAATCTCCCTCCAGATTTGTACCCCCTCTTCCCACCACAGCCTGGAATCTTACCTCAGGCACCAGAACTCCTGGTTAGACTGCCCATAGCAGTTTTGTGAGATAAGCAGTGAAATTATCATTATATTCTTTTTCTTTCTTTTTTTTTTTTGCTTTTTGCTGAGGCAATTGGGGTTAAGTGACTTGCCCAGGGTCACACAGGTAGGGAATGTTAAGTGTCTGAGACCAGATTTGAACTCAGGTCTTCCTGACTTCAGGGATGGTGCTCTATCCACTGTGCCACCTAGCTGCCCCGAAATTATCATCATCTTAAAGAGCAATTACACAGTATGGTGGGAAAAGCACTGGATTCAGGATTTAAACATGTCTTGTGCTTGTAACGTGTATGACTGAACAAGTCACTTTGTTGCAACTCAGTTTCCTCGTCTGTCAAATGAAGGATTTGGACTAGACAGCTCTTAAGCTCTCTTCTGACCCTAAAAACTATTTTTTAGACTATAGAATAAGGAATTTGTCCAAGGTCACACAGCTATTAAAGTGGCAGATCCCAGATCATCTTCCTCTGAATGCCCATTAAAACACAGTACCACCTTTCTACTTCCCTTCACACACCCCTGTCCCTCATTATAGTGTTCTATTAGGTCTGATTGGTTCTTAATCCTTCTCTTTCTTACCTCATATGGACAAGACCCTCCTGGTGGATCCTGAGCATTATTATTATTTTTTTTTTAATAGAGAAGCACCTAAAAGAAACATAATGGATTTGATATCAGAGGTTGTTATTATTCAGACATTCATTTGTGTTCCACTATTCATGACCCCATGGAACAGCATACATGGCTCTTCTGTCCTCCACTATCTCACAAAGTTTGTCCAGGTTCATGTTCATGGTTTCCATGACACCATCAATCCATCTCATCCTCTGCCATCCCCATCTCCTTTTGCCTTAAGTCTTTCCCAAAGTCAGGATCTTTTCCATTGGGTCTCATCTTCTCATTATGGGGCCAAAGTATTTAAGATTCAGCTTTAGTATTTGACCTTCCAGTGAATAGCCTGTGAAAAGGCATCTGAGGATCTGGGTTCAAATCCTAGTTTTCATTTGTTATATGTATGACCTTCAGTTTTAGTTTTCTTATTTATAAAATCAGGAGGTTAAATCAGATGACCTTTCAAGGTCATTTCTAGCTTTAAATATACAATCTTATATTTGTCTTGTGTACTACTATTCAATGAGAGTCGTGATATCTGCCAGGACTGATAAGATAAATGTATTTGAGTGGCAATATTAATTGCTGATAATAGCTTAATATTAGCTTTGTCAGATATTTTAACAGAGGCACTAAAGAATTTCTTACTCAGAGGAGTGAGCAATGGGGCAGTTGGAGGCATTAAGCCAAAGCCAAATTGAAGATAATTTCCCAGTATATGGGACCTTTCATGATCTTTCAGATCATATTTACTTTTTTAAATTTAAAATCTCCTTTATTTTTTAATGAACAAGAAAATCTTTTCTGCCCCTTCCCAATGGAAATATCAACAACAAAAGAAAAAAAAAATTTTGGTAACAATTGTGCATCAATAAGCAAAAAAGAAAAAACCTCCCCTGATGACTATACCCCAAAATATGTTATTCTTTATAATTCTGCATCACTTCTACATTAGGATATGGATAGTATACTTCATCATTGGTCCTTTGGAATCTTGGCTGGTCATTATATTGATCAGAATTCTTGCCTTTCAAATTTATTTGTCTCCCTGATGTTGTTATTGTAAAAATTGTCTTGGTTCTGTTTGTTTCACTCTGCATCAGTTGATTTGTCATTTGATTTGCAGAATTAGCTTTGGTCACAAGAAAGAATAGCGAAAGAAAGGACATATATATATATATATATATATATACATACATACATATAATATATATTCTGGTTTAAACAAAGCAAAACTTTTGTGTTTGCAATACAACTGAAGAGCTCTTTGAGCATGGCCCATTGACCATTATGAGTTCTGTTGGCCTTTTTGTATCTCTGTTGCCCTCCTGCTAATACCTAGAGTTTGTCACTTGCCCAGAATCCTACACAGAGTTGAAAACTCACAGCTTGAGGTTCAGAACTGAAAGTCACTTGGGAGAATATTCCTGAAGAGAGGCGGGCTGTCTTTGTAGCTCCTTGCTTGGTGGTCCCAGGTTTTCTTCAGGAGTCCATCATGAACCTTAGCAAGAAAACTTGGGTTTTAGAATCTCACCTTGAATCTGGGACTGATAGGATTAGAAATCTATTAGTGTCACATTTAGATGGACAGTCATTCTCTTCCAAATCATTTGCTTGTCAATCTCCAAAATAAGTTATTTGTTGCTTAGGCACCACTTGGAGACTTGCCTCCCTTAATTATGTCTAGGCTGGTAAAACTCCACTGGACTAATCACAGCATATTCTGTTTAATAAAGGAACCCAGTTTTACAATGGAAAAATTAACCAGTGCTGAGCAGTAGAGGTGAGAGGAACTGCCATAAAATGTAATTATTATAATAATCATAATATTAATAGTGGCACTTTGTATTCAGTCTCCTGCCTTTCATCTGAGATCTGAGGGTGACGGGCAAATGCTAATTAACATGGCTCTCAGTCTCAGCTTGGAAAAAATCAGAAGTGCCAACAGTAGAAACCTTCAAAATGGAAACTCATGTTTTTTAGTGTGTATGTGTATGTGGGGGGGGGGAGGTTGCTGTGATGCTCAGGGGCTTGTTCTTAATGAAGATGGGAGTGGAAGGTCTGCAGTATTTCAACCAAGGCCCAAGGGTGAATTTTCATGCAATCTTTCCAGGGAGTAAGTGTCCAACCCTGGACTTCCTGACTCTCAGGAATTCTAGTCTCCTCCATGACAATCTTCCTCTGATAACTAGGCTCAGTCCTGTCACCTCCACCTTCACAGAAGGCATGAAAGACACTAGAGTTCCCTCCCTTTGGTGGGGTAGGCAGAGTAAATGAGAATTTTGTTTCTTTGGGGAAAAAAGATCAGTAATAATAATAATAATAATAATGATAGCTCCTATGTATATAGCTCTCTAAAACCATCCCGTCTTCAAAATAATCTTACCATTAATTCCAGTTTATAGGTAAGAAAACTGAGGCGTTTATCACAGTCTACTAAGTGGTAGATATAGACTTGGAACTGGATTCTCTTAAATTAAAAATATTTTTAAATGCTTTTTAAAATATTAGCGATAAATAAATTTGTATAAAAATTCAGTACTTTTTCTACTACACCACAGCAATTTCCAATATTCCCATCAATCCACAAACATTTATTAAGTACCTGCCATGTGCCAGGCACTTTAGAGATAGGAAACCTAAGTTAAATAGATGTGTCCATATTTTGACTCACTACTATGATGAGACAGTATCACATTAGACTAGAGAACTCACTTGTGAAGTGAGACAGGACTACTGGTTGAAATGAGCAGTTGATCAATTATTCACCATCATTGATAATGCTGCCAGTAGAGTGACCTGGAAGATGGAACCAGAGTAAGCATGGTGTGAAATAGGGGAGACAATTAATTGTCCAGAGATAATGTGCCACTTTTTGTTAGCAGTGTGTGGGGGGGATATTTTATGTGAAGGTTGGAGGGGATGGTTATTTGTTTCCTACAGGTAAATATGCATCCTTCAGAAGCTACTATGGTATGGCGGCTGTTTTTTTTTTTTGTTGTTGTTGTTTTTTGTTTTTTGTTTTTTGTTTTTTTTTTTCTTGAGAAGTCAATGAAGAACTTCCTGAAATCTGGATCCTTGACAGTAGAGACAATGTCACATTTGAGAAAATTTGCAAAAACTTGGAAAAAGAAAGAAAAGTTGACTGCTCTGGGGCAGAACTCCCCTTCTCACCATGCAAGAATCTATAGGCGCTTCCTTTTGGTAGGGTCAGAGCCAGAGGTGGGATCACATTTCCTCTTTAACCTTGGCTAAAGTGGTGCAATGGATTGAGCCCCAATCTTGGGGTCAAGAAGATTCATCTTCCTGAGTTAAAATCTGACCCCAGACAGTAGCTGTGGAAGCCTGGGCAAGTCACTTAGCTCTGTGTGTCTCAGTTTCCTCCTCTGTAAAAGGAGCTGGAGAAGGAAATGGCAAACTACAATAGTATTGAAAACCCCAAATGGGGTCACAAGGAGTCAGACATGATTGAAAAGTGACTGAATAACAACAAAGGTTCCACCTGAGTGTTCCTGCCCCACCAACTGAACAGATGGTTTGATTGTGTTAAATGTGTTCTCATCCCCATAGTTATAATTTTATTCTTTTGAATATTGAAGATTCTTCCAACTTCTAACATTCACCATACCCCTGAGAGTTGTGCACAGTTAGGACCTTATTAGCCAATATCTTAATTATTAATTAAGCCATTAGCCAGGGATTAATTGACAGCTAGTTGAGGGCAAGATGGACAAGTGCCCAGAGGAATTCTAGAAGAGCAGAAAGATAGAGGAGGTCATCTAATGCAAACTCTTTATCCTTTATAATAATGATGATAACAGTTACAGCCTATTTATATGATATTTTAAAGTTTAAAAAGCATTTTGAATTTTGCTGAGATTTAGTTAGCCCTAGTCATTCCACTCAAAATCATCTTCCATGATTATCTGAACTCTGACACTTATTACCTGTGTGACAAGTTATTTTTGGACTCCAGTTCCTCATCTATACAATGAGGAGGCTGACCTGGATGATCTTTCAGGTCACTTCTCACTCTAGAGCTATGATAGAAGTAGAGATAAAAGAAAGCTGCCAGCATACCTCCCCATCCCCCTTCCTTTCTTTCCCAACATTTTCATCTGAATCCACTTTCTTCTCAAGTATTTCCTAACCACTCCAGCTTCACGTCCCCATCCTTATACCATTCTCAGGAATAGAAACGAAAGTCATCTGTTTTGAATGTATTACTTTTGAACCATTATCAACACAAAGAACTTTTTTGTATCTGAATGTTGGTTGAGTTCCCACAATACGCTGGGATTTGAACCTAGCCCCTGGGATGCCAAATTCAACATTCTTTCTATTTGCACCATACCACCTCTTATGGAATGTCTGGGATAAGCTGATAGTGCCAGGAGTGAAAGGGGAATAAAAGGTGCTTGGATTTAGGGAGACGTAGACCAAACTAGGGGTCTTTCATCCTAAATTCTACCCTTCTCAGGGTTGGTATTGAAACGAATTACTTACTGGTAGTGAAGCCCAAGGCGAAGGCGGGTATTTTGATTCATTCCTGGGAATTACCAGAGAAACTCTTGAGCTCCCTCAACAATTACATGTTGCATCAAATGGGTAGATCCATAACGAAGTTCTACAGATGATATTCATCAGGGGAGGGTGGGACTTAATTCACAAGAAACCAAAGCTAAATGGAAATCAAAACAACTGCTTCTGGGAGAAGGTTATTGGTCTTTAAATAGTGGCTGGGAGTGGAGCAGTGGAGTTGCTAGCTGGATGGTAATATCCGGACGTTGTCACAAGTAGGAATGTGGAACCATCTACCCACTAATCACTGGCTGCAAAATCAAACCACCTAAACTTCGTTAGCCGTTAGGCTCCTTTTCCCAGTATTCCAAGGAGTAGTGCTGCATACTGGGAGGAGTGCCCAGAGCTTTTTGACATCAGGGTTAGAAAGAAGGGCCCAAGACTTTCAGTGAGAAGGGAAACATAAATAGCACATATGATGAGACCTTGAAGATCTGGATTCAAATTTTGCCTATTAGTGTTGGATCCTGGGGAAGCAACTTTATTTCCCTTAACCTCAGTTTCTTATTTGTGAAATGAGCAGAATAATAACATCTACTTCATGGTAGTTGGAAGGATCAAATGGGACAATGTACTAAAAACACATTGCCAATTTAAAATCATTATGCTAATATCAATAATTATCAATTCCCATAGGAATAATGCCCAAAGGATACCTTGTATGTCTATTCTAAGTAGATCAGGGTTGAAGTGTCTGGAGTGCATGTTAGTGTCCAAATTGAGTCTTGGGCAGTCAGAGGAGAAGGAAATAAATAGTTATTAGGTATCTGTTCTATGCCAAGCATTGTGCTAAGTGCTTTACAAATATTATCTCATTAGATTTTATTTGACAATGGAGTGTTGAAACATTAGTTTAGGGATTGGCTACAATATATTAACATTAGTTAAAGACACGTTATGTAGCATATGTGTATTGTTATCCCTTCCACATTTTGACTTTTACCATCATGGTTTCAGTATATCACAGGTAAGCCATAAAATGTTAAATGGGACTTTGGGGGAAGTTTTCCAGAAACTGCAGATGAGACCCAAAGGCCAGGAGAACCTATGACTAAATACCTAATCTAAATATAACAATAAAGTACTGTAAATACCCCATAAAAGAAAAAGAAAAAATTCAGACTTCTTCTCTGATCTGAAAGGAGAGCCAAAAAAAATTTATGCAAATTTTCCAGATTATGAGGGTGCCACTCCTTTAATCCCCAGTGATGTGGAAGGGATAACTGTATTTTGGCAATGTGAATTGTCCATGGTGACTGGACCTTTTTTCCCCCATTACCCAGATGGATCCTGCTTTGTAAAGAGGTCATGGTCAGGAGGTACAGTACTGCCCCAAGCTGATGAATATCTGCTGAATACCCTCCTTGGGACTCTAAAAGTAGTACCAAATCAAAAAAAGGTTGAGGCTGGAGGCAGAAATGAGGATTAGTTGTTTGCATATTATTCCTGTGTATCTGAAAGAAAAGTCTTAAAAGGAATATGAATGCCTGAGTGTGTGGCTAAGGGAGTGTTTGTATGCTTCAGGATTGTTTTTTATTATGTTACAAAGACAAATGTAAGGGATTTTGGCACTGTTCATTTTTTGTATTATCTATGTCTCATCTCCTCCATTGATTAGATCTCTAGTCTCTATGAAGAGGGCTAACTTTGCTGGTGTAAAAAAATATTAAAAGTTCAACAAATCAATTTTTCGAGTCAATGCAGGTAGGATCATACAGAGTATTTCTCAAGGTTGCTGCAAAATTTGTCCTGCTCTTGTACTTGTTGATTATCTCCATTTTATTATCTATATATTTTGTACATACTTATTTGTATGTTGTGTATTCCATCAGACAATGAGCTTCTTGAAATCAGGGAACATTTTTTGAATTTCTTTGTCTCCCCACTGTTTAGCCCAGTGCCTGGCACATAGAAGGTACATAATAAATACTTAGCGATTTGACTTGTTGGAAGAAAGATACTCAGACTTTTGACATTCTTGTTGGTAGCTCCTTTGACCAATTCTACTGGAAAACAACTTTCACAAGTTACTATGTCTGTCCCTAAAAGACTCAGTTGCTGAAGGTTTCTGAGCAAGGTTTAATTGATTTATGATGGGCTGTCCAATTTAATTGGCAGTTAGCAGATTCCTGTCAAGTTTTAATGCAAACAGAAACTGCCCCTGCCTGGTTTCTGTGTGAGGGTCTGATTACCAGCAAGGCTTTATTACATGATATAACGCTTCTCTTCCTGCTGATTCTTAGATACTTTCTTATCTTTGTGATCATTTCATTCTTCAAAAGATGGAAGAAACAATAAAGGGAAGTCATTATTTTGGAATTGATTCTAACAGATGAAGAAGAGATGAATGAATAAAGCATTGAACACTTACTATGTGCAAACATGTGCTGTGTTGGTGATTCAAATAAAAAAGAAAGGTAGTCCATGCTTTCTCAAAGAAACTGAATCAAAGAAGCTAACATAGATGGAAGGTTTCAGCTGTAAGTCTGATGGAAAGGTCCCATGGTGGCTAAAGGGCAGCAACAAAGCAGCAGTTAATGCTTTTTCTTTCCTGTCACTTCCACTGCTAAAAATCTTATGAGTTTCTAATGTTGAATAATTTGACAATGTCTAGGGCTTTATTGTTATGAATTTTCATAAGTCATTAATCGATGTGGTTGCAGCATCTATAGGAGTAGTTGACAGGGAATGTCTCTATAGGGGTTGCTTCCTGGATGATGGCTGCTCACAATGGGATAGAAAAAAGGAAATTAGCATTTATTAAGCTCTTACTATATGCTAGACACTACACAATTTTTATCTCATTTGATCTTCACAACAATACTGGGAGATAGGTGCTATTCTCATTTTATAGTAAAGTAAAATACAAACAGAAGTGATTTGTCCAGGATCGTGTAGCTAGTAATTAAGTGGCTAAAGATAAATTTGAACTTAGGTCTTCCTATCTCTAGACCTCGGGCTCTAGCCATTGTACCACTTCACTGTCTATTTCATTACTATTTCAAAGATTTTTAGACACAGAGTCCTAGGCTTTCTCTAAAGGGACTCAGGGGAGATGGTGGTCAAGGAGGAGGAGGTGGTGGTGGTTCAACTTGCCTGTCTCTCTTTCTCTCTCAGGGTGTCCCATTATATCAGCTAAGGTGGCCTTTTTACCTAGTGAGTGGCAGCTGGTGGGGATAACTAACTTCTTTTACAAAGTAGCTGCTTTCTTACATGATGGCTGAGAGACTGACTGGATGCAGATCTGGCAGTTTGGGGCATGCTGCTATTCCCAAGGCTCTTGGGTTCAGGGTACTGGACTATATCCATCTGTGTCTGAAGAAAGATGGTATTTAAGGTGGTGGTGATTTGACCCAACTGGCACTTACTACCTCCTATCTCTCCTTCAGGGCACCTTGCTACTTTCATAGTTGCTAAAGTAGCAATGAGAGGATCCTTGGAAAGAAGTGACACCTTTATCTTAGAATATATGACAAATAAAGAGAGGAAAGCTGACTATAGTCTGACACCTCTCCCCACCTACATTTTGAAGAAACAGATTTCAAGGAATTCAGAAAAGGGGTAGATTGCATACCATGCCCTAAAATCCCGGAGAAGAATTTCCTATTTATTCTTAAATTTCCCAGAATAGAATTCAGGAGACATAAATAGAAAAGGTTCTTATGAGGAATAAAAGGAGCTGACTGTCCAGAAGAGACCAATGTGGGTACAGAGGGAACTCATCAATCAACTTAGATTTTAGAAAGACATGTAAAAAAAAATGGAAGTGAATTAATTGAGGATAAATAGAAAAGAGTAGCACGGGTCCTATAAGAAGAATAATAGAAGTGCTAAATCTGAGAATGACTTGAGACTCCCAATGAATGCTAAAAATAACAAAAAGGGTCCTCCCCTCTCTCTCTCATAAACTGAGTAAAGAAGAAATTTCAAAAAAGGAGTAGAGTGAAAGAGACAGTGAGAAAAGGATAACCAAGAGAAAACAAGCAATTCTTTTTTTTATTTTTTATTTTCTCATTCTTTGGACTGGGAAGAATAAAGGAAAAATAATTAAAAGGAAATTGAAACCTAAGATCATAGAGGAGA
The DNA here is from genome assembly GCA_023553655.1 of Myrmecobius fasciatus. Classification (NCBI taxonomy): domain Eukaryota; kingdom Metazoa; phylum Chordata; class Mammalia; order Dasyuromorphia; family Myrmecobiidae; genus Myrmecobius; species Myrmecobius fasciatus. Next base: position 43,655 of record JAJPUD010005734.1, read on the forward strand.
TGGTGAGAGAGAAACTCACTGTCCTGCTTTCAAGTTATCAAGTCCAGATGAATTACACACAGAGTTACTTGGCAGATATGATTGCAGATATGGCAAGTATGAGCTCTTGTCAGTGATATCTGTAAGATTCAACAAGAATGGAAAAGGGCTAATTTCTTCTCAACTTTCCCCCCAAAAAGGAAGAAGGTAGATTCTACAAATTAGTTTAATAATCTTGACTTTCATTCCTGGCAAAAATTCTAGAATGTTTTATTAACAGGATAGTATGTGAACATTTAGAAAGGGAAGCAGTGATCACTAAAAGCAAGAATGGCTTCCTGAAGAACAGGTCATGCCAGAATAGCCTCATTTTCTTTATTGACAGGGTTAGTTTAGACTGGTAAATCTGGGGAATGCTGTAGACAAAGTATTCCTGGGGTTCCTGCAAAGAATTTAATAAAAGTATTTCGTGATGTTCTTGTGGGTAAAAATAGAGATATGGGTCAAAGAATACTACACTTGAGTAGATTTAGAAATCAATGAATGACTGGATTCAAAGTGTAGTCATTAATGAATGGGTTGATGTTATCTTGAAGATGAGTGCTCTTATAATTTCATGGCTTTTTGAGACTAAGATCAAGTAGGGAAGAATGTCCAGTAATCTATCCCTAACCTTGTGCTTTTCAAAAATCTGTTTTTTTTTTAAATCATTGACTTGAATGAAGACATAGTTAGCATACTTATCAAATATACAAATAGAAGGAAGCTCAGAGGAATGCCTAATATATCAGGATCCAAAATTATGGCTATACAATTAAGGCCTAACATAATTAGATGAAATTCAATGAAGATAAGTATGAAGTTGTATCCTTGGTTTAAAAAAAAAAACATTTTTTGCCATATTTATAGAAGGAGATATTTTCTTGAAAAAAAAATCCTGTCTTTTGATTGGACTTCATGTTCAGTTTGTGAACATGGTGTGCCATTACAACAAAAAAAAATCCAATTCAGTTCTATACTGCATTAGAGGAGGTATAATGCCCAAAACTATACAAATAAGAGTCCTTCTCTACTGTGCTATGTTCAGATTACATCCATAATATTAGGTTTAGTTCTGGATACATCACTTTAGGGAGGATATAAAAAAATCTGGAATTTCCAGATGAGGATAACTTGGATAGTGAGGGGACTGGAGATCATGTCCTGTGAAAATTAGGTGGATTGAGCAAGGAGAATAAAGAGAAGATAATGAAAGAATTGATGTTTTGAATCTAATGGATTAGGAAAATAATGGCACCATGAACAGAAAAAGGGAAGTCAGCTTGAAGGCTAAGTTTGGGGAGAAGATAATGAGTTTAATGTTAGATTATAAAGTCTGAAAGACTAGTGCAGCTGGAAATGTTCGTTACATATTTGGAATGATGGGATTTAGGATCTTGGAAAAAGCTTGTTACAAGAGATAGAGATTTGGGAATGATATGCAAAGATATAATCATTATAATCATGGAAATCTGCTAAAGGAAAGTGTGACCAAAAAAGAGAGAGAAGACTAAGGACAGAACTTTGGTTATATCTCTAATTTCTAGTGTACAATGGGGAGGAGCTACTAAAGGAGGCAAAAGAGTAGAGGAAAGAGGTTGGAAGAGAATCCAGATAAGGCTATGTCATGAAAAACAAGGAAACAAGTTCTGAGAAAGAGGGAGGGAGTAGTCAACAGCACTAAAATGTTACTGAAAGGTTATTGGTGATGAGAGCTTAAAAAAAAAACACCTTTGGATCTCAAATTAGTAACCTTATAATGGACAATTTTAGCTTAGTGGTGCTGATGGAAGCCAGATTATGAGATTATAATGTGCAAACGAAGTGGCTAGTTAAGAAGTGGAGGCATATAGACTAGTCTTTTGAGAAGTTTGTTGGTGAAAGGAAGAAGTAAGAGAGAGGATGGTAGCTAGATCTTATAGAAAGAATGTTTTTGAAACTTGAGTGTATTTGTAGACTAAGGAGAAAGAGCAATTGAAGAGAAATTGAAAGTACAAGAGAAAGTAGGGATGATTGCTGGGAAAAATTCCTGGAGAAAGTGGAAGGGAATGAGACTAAGGACACTGAGAGAGATGTAAGTCTTCTTCTTCTTTTTTTTTTTTAACAATAGCAGTAGTATAATAGTGTTTTTTTTTTAATTAAAGCTTTTTAATTACAAAACATATGCATGGGTAATTTTTCAACATTGACCCTTGCAAAGCCTTATATTCCAAATTATCTTCTCCTTCCCCCCATTCCCTCCTCTAGATGGCAAGTAGTCCAATACATGTTGAATATGTTAAAATATATGTTAAATCCAATATATGTATACATATTTATAGTTATCTTGCTACACAAGAAAAATCAGATCAAGAAGAAAAAAACTGAGGAAGAAAACAAAATGCAAGCAAACAACAACAGAGAGTGATAATGTTATGTTGTGGTGCACATTCATATCCCTCTCCCTGGGTGTAGATGGCTTTCTTCATCACTGAACAATTGAAATTGCTTTGAATCATGTCATTGTTGCAGAGAGCCATGTCCATCAGAACTGATCATCATATAGTTTTGTTGTTGCCATGCATAATGATCTCCTGGTTCTGCTCATTTCAGTTAGCATCAGTTCACGTAAGTCTCTCCAGGGTGAGAGATGTAAGTCTTGGCAAGGATGATGACCCATTCTTCCTTAGAAACAGAAGGAGAGGAGGAGAGGATGGGTGAAATCAGATTAAGTTTAAGCTAGGAGGAAGGTGATTGAAATGGAGAGAAGCAAAGTTGAAAGAATCCCAAGTAGATTCATATTCTTAGCAAAATAGAATGAGTTGATTCAAAGAAACAAAGATTGGGTCAGAGGTTTCAGGAATGTGGAAATGTTTTGAATTTGTGTGTAAAGAAATAAAAAGTTAATAAGAGATAAATAAAAAGACTAATAGCAGCACAGGAGCACAGCTAATCATTAGTATGATGCTGATAAATCTACTTAAAATTGATCTTATTTTCTATTAATAAGCATTTATTCTCTCTCCTTATCTCTCTCCATTGAAAAAAGAAAAACAAAACTATTAAGTCAAGCACAACAAATTCCCACTTTGACAAAATCCAACATTATGTCATGTTCTACATCTCTGACAGGAGATGGATAGCTCCATTTATCATCAGTCCTCTGGAATCATGTTTAATCATTGCATTGATCAGATGCATTTTCATAGCTTTCTCCGACAATATTCCATAGTCAGGTTATAAAAACCCAACTCCTTTTTGGCATTGCAAAAGGTCAAAAGGGAGAATCATTCTGATGAAGTATGGCAGGAAATGAATGGCGCCATGCCAGAAGAGTAGTACAGGTAATAATTATTACAGGAGTTTAGAAGCGAAGGAGTTGCTTTTCATTTCTCTCTTGCTTATTGTGGGAGTTGGAGGAGACAAATTACAGACCCGAGTTATATTCTAGACATCTCTCTTTCCTCTAACACTTTCTGACTGCATGTAGCCCCCCACTTGAAGGGCTTTGCCAAGTTCTTATTCCATGAAATTTTCTTCTCTGAAAGATGAGAGAGTGGGGCTCCCAAGAGACAGAGGAAAATCTGGCCCATTGTTTGTTTTTCTCTTTCCTGTATTTCAGAGCAGGCTGAGTGCTTTATGGTTCCTTTAATAGGTGATGTTTAATCAGCCTAGGAATGAAGGACAGCTTTCTTCAAGAGGGGTGGCCAAATGCAGTTTATGGCTTTGTGGTGATGTACCAGCGTGAATATAATAAAATACACAATATAGGATTTACTAGTAGCTCAGATTTGCGTAGCATTTGCAGTTGGCAAAATTCTTTCTTCAGAAATCTGAGATAATATAAATATTATTATCTCTGTTTTATAAATGAGGAAACTGAGGCTAAAAGAAGTTAAGTAACTTGAAGTTGCCCAGATAGAATTTGAATCCATGTTTCTGACTCTAAGAATAATATTTTTCTCCTCATTAGGTCCATAGTGATAATCCTATTGTGAAAAAGTGTCTGCACTCTCTATGGAAAAAAAACCCTAAAATTAGTGGATATTCTTTTGTGTCAGCTTGGGAAATTACTTAGTGGGTAAATGTACAAAGATTGTCTCATCCTGGGCTTTTTATTTAGTGTTCTGGGTTGCACCAGTCTCAGAGGATAAGTGGGCACTTACCCAATGTCCTGAGATAAAACCTGTATTCTTGGCCCTTTGAAAGATGGGGGAGGGAGCTTAAGTGGTCTTTTGCCCTGGAAACTCTGACTAGCGGCTTGGTATCAGGGGAATTTGCCCAGGGTGCTTGGTGGAAGTCCTCCCACGCTGCCAGTACCCACCCCTCCCTCAGGTTGAGCTCCAGATAGGTGTGTTCAGCCCCTACTGCAGAAGCTGGCCTCCTTTTCCACTTCCTCTCTCTACTCACATTTCTCAGAAAGGCCCCATGCTAATCAGGTGGACTCTGGGTGCCGGCAGAGTCCCAAGAGAACAGCATTCTTGGATGTCAGCTCTGTCCTTGGGTATTTAAAAAGGCACCTCAAAGAGCTCAGAGGCTGAGCCATTTTTTCCTCTGAGTGCAAAGAACTCACACTATCTCCCAGGTCTCCTTCCTCCCCATCTTTTCTTTCTGATGGAACCATTTCAGATGGAAGGAAGCTGAGAGATGGTCTATTCTAATTTTCATGTTGCAGAAGAGGAAAATAAATCCCAGAAGAGTTAAATGACAAAATTGGGATTCAAACCCAGGTTCTCTCACTCCAGTGCAGTTACTTTCTGCTTGCTGGCAGAGAACATAAATATCCCAATCCCCATCACTTTCCTGAGCAGTAGAGAGGTGGACTGTGTCACAGGGTTAGGTCTATTGCCAGGATGGGGGTCAGAACTTAAGTAGGGGTCAAAGCTCATTAACAGTTTAGCTCAGGCTCCAGTGGAAGGTTGAGGATTCCATTTCTATCTTGTGACCTCAGAGGATCCCATTCAGAAGAGCAGAGGAATCTATGTCAAGAATTGGGGGCGGGGGGGGGAACCTTAGAGGTCATTTAATTCAACTCCATCATTTTACAGATGAGTATTTAGTCTGAAGCCCAGAGGGGCTAAGAAATTTGCCAAAGGAGTACCTGGCACTCTTTATTAGTAAGCATTTCTTGTCTTCTTCAGTGTAATAATGTAAGGCACTGGGATTGAGATGGGTATAGTCTTTTTGGAAGTACAATCATCTGGCAAATATATAGGATAAGCACAGTGTTGTCCAATTTTATAGACCATCGAGAAGATTTTTGCTAATCTGTATACCTCTGTCCAACCTTCCCTATTGACCCTATTTTTGGTCCATAGCTCCATGACAAATCTGTATTTTCTCTTTCATTTGATTTTAAGATTGATCTTTTTCCTTGGTCACTAAACACAATCCTTCTAGAAGTTAGGTGATACACTTGATAGATTGTTCCTAAAGTTAGGAAGAGCTGAGTTCATATTCAACCTCAGACACTTATTATGTGACTATGGGCAAGTTATTTAGTCTGTTTGCCTTAGTTTCTTCAACTGTAATAGAGGAATAATAATAGTACCTACTTTCCAAGATTATGAGGATAAAATGAGATGTTTATTTTCTTAAACTAAATAGAATTTTATTTTTTGTAATAGCTTTTTAGTTTTCAAAATACATACAAAGATAATTTCCAACATTTACCCTTGCAAAACCTTGTGTTTCAAATTTTTCTCCCTCCTTCCCCTAGACAGCAAGTGATCCAAGGTAGATTAAACATGTGCAATTCTTATAAAGATATTTCTATGTTTATCATGCTGCACAAGAAAAATCAGATCAAAAAGGAAAAATGAAAAAGAAAAAAACAAGCAAGCAAACAACAACAAAAATGGTGAAAATATGTTGTGATCCACATTCAGTCCCCATAGCTCTTTCTCCAGATGCAGATGACTCTCTTCATCACAAGTCTATTGGAATTAGCCTGAATCACCAAGGAGATAATATTTGTAGAGTGAATGGCATGGTGCCTAGCACATAGTAGGTACTAAGCAAATCCCTTTTTTCTTTTCTTCTTCTTAGTATTTATATCATATCTGAACTAAGCTCTTCTTATAATCCCTCTCCCATCCAATTCTGTTGTTTTTTCCCTTTTTTAATAATTCTGAACAAATTCCAAAAATAATGAGCACTTCCTCTAAGTAGAACAGATATGAATTAAATTAACCTATGATTCTCTATCACCTAAAGTTGCTTTTCTTTTAAAATATGTAATAATTCAAGTTTAACTTTCAAAGCTGTCTTGTGGTCTGTGATTTCCTTCTCGCTTCCCTTTTGTTCTCTTTTCATTTAAGAGGAAAAATTAGCCATACTTTCTAGCTTTTTTCTCTTCATCCTTCATCCATCCAGAAGGAGCAAATAGACCTAAACTGTTTTCAAAGAGACAAGAACATCTCTTGTTCATCCAAGTCGCAATTATATATACTGCCAGCTATTAGAGCTGGTCCTAAGAAAAAATGTGAAGTAAGCAAAATTTGTCCCCTTTTTTTTAACTCCTGTCTCTCCCCCCCACATAGTCATAGCTGTCTAGTGTTCTTATATTGTCCTAGTCCTTTCTATCACTAAGCAAAACAATCTAGAAAGTAGTGGCAACCTATCTGTTCTGATTTCATTACCTCTTAACTATTTATTCCTGTGGAAGTCACTTGTTGTCTTTCTGCCTCAATTTCCCCATCTGTAAAAATGGGGTCTATTATATCTTTATTGTCTAATTCACTCAGCTATTGTGAAGATTAAGCAAGGGAATGGCTATAGAGTACTTTGGAAGCTTTCTATTTCAATACCAACTATTGATGTTATTATTCATCTGGGAATATTTTTAAAAAGACATACAAGGAGGAGAGAGTGTCCTATTCAATGAATCTGGAATGGTTGAATTGCTGATACTCTGATACTTGAAAATAGTGATATTTTGATTGGGGACCTTCCCTATATTTCTCAATCTACTTCAGTGTTACCTGCCATTTTCATTATAAGTTAGATATAAGACATAGTAATGTCTCTCACAGAGTTGTGAAAAAAGTGCTTTGCAAACCTTTAAAGCACCATGTAAATTCCAAAGAATATTATCATTCTTTTTATTTATAAAACTACACACAAAATGGTGTATTTATGTGTGTCACGTACTCTAATTCATCCATCCGAGGAGTTGGAAGATTTCATTTCCAAGATAGAAAAGCTGCCGAAGGTGAGTGCTGGGAGGCGGAGCTGAGATTAACTTGCCCGTAATACCTCAGCTCAGTTTTCCTATGTTGGTTCTTCCTGACCAAGAGCCAGATTCTCTGATGACTAGTAGAGCAATGGAAAATTCCTCTCTTGGACTCACCCCCAGTCTTTTTTACCCCCTGAATGGAAAGATCAGTTTAGAAGTAGCTGGTGCCCCAGGGTGATGCTTTCCTATTTGTCAGTAGGTGGAGTAGCCCATCCTTCCCCAGGATGTCTCACCCAGGATGAAGGAGGGAGGACCAGGTGGAGGAGTTCTCCAGGGTCAGGCCCATTTGCTCAGGGCCTTGCAGGATTGTTGTTTTTTCCACCTAAGGATGATATTGCTTACAGGGTCCCATGGTGCAGGCTGGTGGGGCATGAATGAAGAAGGCATCCCTCCAAGCTCACTTTGGTCCTGTGCCTAACATGTTGTTCAGTGACTGGTAACTAATCATGTCCAGATGTGCAGAGAGAACGCCAGAGAGTTCAGGGGAGTTCTAGAGAGAAAATGGGGGACACTGATATTACCCTAGTCCAGGGAGAACTAGTCTAAGACCTCAATGGGGAAAGAAGAGAAATAAAAACATCATACTGGGGGAGGAGGGAGACGGAACAGTTTCATTGGGATACTTTAAAGAAAGTCAACTGTGGACATTCAGTTTTGAGGGTTTTAGCCTTGAATGACCTAACTTGTGAGTTGTAAAATTAAAGGCATTTCCATCCTTGCAGCAAGGAGGCCCACTTAAAGAGAACATGGAGCTGCCATCAAAGAATGTAATTCAATTTAAGGGTCTTATGTCAAGGCAAGTCAGTGAGGACAGGATGACTTGATTACTTTTTCTGACGTTAGTTCTAGATGGTCTTTTTTTTTTTTTTTTTTAAAGTTCACAGACCTTGGAAATCTATCCATGATTACCCCAGGTTAAAGCCTTTTGTTCTAGATGATCTTTAAGGTAATTTTTAGTTCTGGCATTCTATAAATAGATCTATAAGTAGGCCCCCAATTTGCTGGTTGACATTTTCTTCTTAAGTGCTTCTTCAAGCCTCACTTCCCTCAATTTTTCCTTCCAGAAAATGGGACTTAATTTATCTCCAATCCACATTTATCTCACAAATCCACAAAGGATTTGTGAGGAGAGATGAGATAGTATTATTTCCCAGGTTTCCGGAAGCACCCTAGTTACACTGATTAAAATAAAAGACAAAGAGACTCATTCTTCTGATTGGCCACTTTGTTTTATAAATTGTTATTAAAAACCTTTTTTTTTTTTTTTTAAATTTCACCATTTTAACATAGTATCTTCCCACCTTACCTACCTAGAAAGTCAATGTAACAAATGTAACTGGGCTTTTATTGAATCAGGTAAGGGAGTTAAGGAGTTGGTTCTAGAGACTCTAGGGAAAAGACATATATATATATATATATATATATATATATATATATATATGTGTGTGTAATATATGTGCATATATATATAGTTGAAGAACTGATTCTCTCATTTATTTTTTGGTACATTATATTCGGTTGACTGTTCCTCTTTCTGATTGCTGTTTTCTTAGATAAGTCGGTTTACTCCCTTTCACTATTTGTGATGGTCTTTTGTGTAACCAGTTTGGTGGGAAATAAAGCTGTTGAATATAAACTAAGGGCTACCTTCCCTCTTAAAATCAACTCCAAATTAACTCCAAAGAACATATGAAAAAGGATGCTATCTTCATCCAGAAAAAAAAAACCTGATAAATAAAAGTATGTGTAGAATGATTGTGTGTGTATACACACAACACACACACACACATATTTGGGTCTATTGGTAGCCATCTCTAGAGTATAGGGAGGTAGAGGGAAGAAATAAATTTACAAAAACCTTTATTATATGTTTAAAAGGAATAGCAAGTTGTATATAATAGATTTGCAGTTTCATGTACATTGATCTTTTTAAAAAAATTATACTATTATGGAAATGCTTGTTTTATTTCAAAATTTAAAATAAATTTATAAAAAAGATCAGAGATGTGACTTTATATCCTAAACCAGACAAATATTTGAGATGTGCCAGATACCTATAATTCTAGCCAAATAACTTTTTTAGAGACTAGTAAAAGAACAGGGCTTCTGAGACCTACCTTCTCTTTCAACTAGTTTGCTGGTTGTATAGGTTCTGCCCTTGATTTTCTTCCTTTTCACAAAGAAAGGCAGAGCCTTAGATCACATCTCTATGACTCAAAATCAGATCTTTACATTTAGGCAACCTATGTGGATCCATCTATCTTACTTGAATATAATTCCTCTCTTAAAAATAAAAAGAAAAAATGTTTAGCAAAGTTTAACAAATAAGTCGATTCTGACGGAAGAATTTATGTAATTCCTACATTTATAGTCTCCTATCTCTGCAAAGAAGGGAGGAAAGTGTAGTGCTCCATTGCTTCTTTGGGGCCAAGCTTAGTCTTTATAATTAAACAGTGCTCAGTGGGTTTTTTGTTTGCTTGTTTTCCCATTTATATTATTGCAGTAATTATGTTTGTAATAGGTAGTAGAAGTAGCATTTATATGGTTCTTTGAGGCTTGCAAAGCACTTGGCAAAGCACTGTTGATTTTCACAACAACCCTGGGAGATAGGTGCTATTATCATTCCATTTTATGTTGAAGAAAGAGAGGTTTAAAGACATTAAGTAACTTATTGGGGTCATACACTAATTGGGGTCTGAGGCAGGATTTGAAATCAGATCTTCCTGCCTCAAAGTCTAACATTATGTCATCCAACTGACCAGCAGGGATGATTAGGGGAACTATTGATTTGCTGGACTGAGATACCTCCCATGTCCTTTCTTTTGTAGGGTTTCTCCTGAAGGTGGAATGAAGATAGATTTTTCCAACAGAATGGATTTCCTGAAATCCTTTTTCGAACTTCCAGAACAAACTTTTTTTGTGTTATGGATCTCTTCAGCAGCCTAGTGAAATTTTAAATAGATAAGATAAATAGCATTACAAAGAGAAAAAAATATAGAAATACAATTATCAAGATTTAAAAAAGGTCTCAAACCCCAGCTAAGAACTCCTATTCTACAACATTATTTGTCTAGCTCACTATCTTTTTATGTGTTTTGTTTTCTAGTCTTGAAAACATCTTTTCTGAATATAGGAAGTCATTATGGTATGAAGGACTGATCATCATAATTTCCTCCCAATATCTCTCTTGTCTCTCTTAGAGATACATCCCATATAACAAACAAATAGAAGTTTTTAAGACAAAATAAAAAGATCAGGGAAAAAAACTCAGTATAACTGATCAATACATCAAAAAAAGTCTGAAAATATAAGTGATGTATAATAATTGTGGACTATCTCCTCTTCAAAACATTAAGGTGAAGTTTTCTCTCATATCTCTTCCTTTGAGCTATACTTCTTAATAATTTTGAATATTGACTTTTGATTTTTAATGTATTTTGTGATATTCATGCCATATATAGTTTTCATGGCTTTACTTTATCTTGCATCAATTCAAGTAAATCCTTCCATAATTTCCTGTATTCATCACATCTGTCATTCCTTATAGCGCAGCAATTTCTTTCATGTACTATAATTTCTTTAGTTATTCCTAAAATGATGGGCACTTTGTCTAATTTTCCATTTCACAAAAAGTAAATATATACTATGCTTCCAATTCTCCATTATCACAAAAGGTATATATATATGTATACCTTTATACACACACACATATACATACATACATTAGTTGTTTATGTGTCTTAGACACAAGACTTTTATCAGAGAAATTTGATATAAAGATTTTTTCCCATATGAAATCTTCCATCCATTAATTTTGTTTGTACAGAAGCTCTTCAGTTTCATATAATCAAAGTTATCTATTTTATCTTCTGCAATTTTTTATATCCCATATTTGATTAAGAATATATTTCCTATCCAAAGCTGTGAAAAGTAGATGATCTGTTTCTCTTCTAATTTTTTATAGTATGCCCTTTAATATTAAGGTCACATATTCATTTAGTATATATTGTGAAATGTAGTGTAAGGTGTTCATCTAAATTTAATTTTTCCCAGACTGCTTCCCAGTTTTCCCAGATGTTTTTATCAAATAGGGAGTTTTTTCTTAACTAATTTATGTTTTCTGATTTATCTAACAGTAGGTTATTGAGTTCCACTGTTTCTTATTCCCCACTATCTAGTCTGTTCCATTCATCTATTTCTTTATTTTTAAAACAAATGGTTTCAATTAATGTTATAACTTTATAATATAGTTTGAGATTTGGAAGCACTATATTCCTTTTATCCATCTTTCATTTTGATCTTTCATATTTAAAACTTTTTTGTTATTGTTGTTATAACTTTTAAAGATTAAATTAACTTTGGTGGTATTGCCATTTTATCATGTAGGCCCAGCCCAGTCATGAGCACTGAATATTTTTCTAGATTTTTTTAGTTGGTTTTAAAATATTCTATAAGGAACATTTCATAATTGTGTTTATACAAATATTTTGTGTGCTTTGGCAGATCTGATCCCCAAATATTTTATGCACTTTGTAGTTGTTTGGAATACTCCTTTCTAATTATATCTATCATAGTTTTAATAACTCTTGCCTTGCCTTTAGTATTAATAAAAAATAGCTGATCCCCGCTCTCAATATATCCTTGGATAATTGTGTTTTTCCTTCCATTCCCCTTCCCCCACTGGAGCATCTGACAGGAGAGAGATATGTCTTCACAACATCTTGTTGTGTCACTGGATTTCTAGATATTATCAATGCTAAGGTAGGTTGTAAATCTACCAGTAACAATAATAACTCACATGCTTTACAAAGTGTTTTCCTCAAAAGAACTCTGAGGTTGGTAGTATTATTATCCCTGAATTACAAATGAGGAAACAGCTTTAGTGAAATGATTTTTCCAAGATTCCACAACAAGTACGTACAGAATTGAGGCTTTGAAAATAGGACTCCAGGTCCATCATGCATCCCACCACAGTGCTTTCAAATGGAGCATGAAGTTTTCAATTAGATTGCAAACTTCTTCAAGGCAGACAATATGTCTAGCACAATGCTATAAGGTGGTGGGTTAGTCAGCCGATTAGCATTTATTAAGCACCTGCTATAGGCCATGTACTGAGTTAATTGCAAGTGTGAATAAATGAATAAATGCATTTAAGAAGTAAGTGTAGAAAAAAAATAAATTTGAAATCAGAGTTCCCCATTTTTCCACCTCTAACTCTGGATCCAAGTCTTTTTCAGGATTTTTTTTTTTTTTTTACTGGTTTCTAAGTATTTTCAGGATTTTCCCTAGCTGGTCATGGTCTAGAATGACTATTTTTATGCTTTATTTTTAGTAGACGCTGCCTAAATATTTGTTGCGGACGATAATTTGCCCACTCCAAGAACCTCTCTAAAATACCTTTGGAGAAGGTATATGATGACCCCATTAAGAAGGGAGAGGAGAGAAAAGGAGAAGGGTGTGGTTTGGGGATATCTGCTCCATGCTCCCGCTCAGAGAAAGAAGAGTTGGAATCTGAGGTACTTCCCACTACCACTAGCCCCGGGGCTAAAGGGAGGGGCTGAGACACCTCCCTTGCCGCCCACTCGGAGGTAAGAGGGAGGGGCAGGAGGCACCTGCCTCCTGCCTCCTGCCTCCTGCCCCCAGGAGAAAGGGTGAGGCTGAGACACCTGCTGCAGCAATGTCCTCCCTCCCTTCCCTGGGAAGAGGGACCAGAGTTGACATCTCCAGCATGCTACCTGCCCTAGGGTAATAAGGAAATGTGGAGGTGGAGGGGGAGCTGGTTACTGGGAGTTGCTTTTGAAGGTCTTTGTTGGGGTGGGGTAGGGGGAGATGTAGGGGGGAAACCAAGGTTCCTTTGAGCCTCTTCCCCGAGGTTTCTCAGGGTTTTAAGGCTGCCTTTAATTCTGAAAGGCGGAGCAGAGATTCTTTTTCAGCATGTTGCTCCCTCCTTATACCTCTTAGGCTCACTAGTCCAGGAGCAGATATAAAGTGACCTGACCAAGATCAGGAAGCTAGTAAGTGACAGAGATGGAGAGTTATGTATGTCCAGGTTTCCTCTCACAAGATCAGTTCTCTCTCCACCATACCATAGTCCCTGTCAAGGGTTTAAGTGAGTAAACGAATGGTTTAGTGTAGTCTGAGTTCTGGTCCTAGTTATATCATGAGTTTATATTATTGGAGAATCTTTTAATTAAAATTAAAATTTTATTTTATTAATTTTTTAAATAATAGTTTCTTATTTTTTCAAAATACAAGCAAAGAGGGGGCAGCTAGGTGGGGCAGGGGTTAGAGCACCCGCCCTGAAGTCAGAAGGACCTGAGTTCAAATCTGATTTCAGACATTTAACACTAGCTGTGTGATCCTGGACAAGTCACTTAACCCCAATTGCCTCAGCTCCCCCCAAAAAATACATGCAAAGATAGTTTTCAACATTCACCTTTGCAAAATTAATTAAATTAAATTAAAATAAGTTACTTGGAAAAGCAAATAATCCAGACATCCAAAATAGTTACCTTATAAATATCAGATACAGAATATCTACTAGTACATACCAAGTCCCCAAAGAGGGTATTACTCTTGCTTTTTGAAATCAGACATAAATACCACTCTCCCTGGTTATGCCTAAAACCTGTTGCTTTTATTCAGACAACCTAATGTGGGAGTGAGAAGAGATGCAAAATGATATAGAGACCATTTTGGAAAAGGGGGACATGGAGGGAAGAGAGAAAAGGGGAAAGATGAAGGAGCTACAGATCTCACAAATCTACCAATTGGGATTTTGTAGTGTTTGATTTGTTCCTCTTTTTAGTTTTTAATTTTTAATGGATATCGTTTTTTACATCTTTCTTAATGAAACCCTCCATCATCTCCTACCCAGTGAGTCATCTATCTTTTATAATAAAAAATGAAAAAGAAAAAAAAGATTCAGTAAAATGAACTAACACCTCAACCAAGTCTGATGTAATATACCATATTCTACAAGATTTAGTCTCTTAAAATGCATTTTATTCTCTCTTTCTCTCTCTCTGTCATCATACATAGTAGGTAGAAGTTAGTTATTGAGTTTTACTAAAAGAATAATTATTAAACTTGTTCACTATTATTTAGCATGATGAGGGGTCTGGGACTCAAAGCATGGATGAAATAGATGAAAGAGTCTTAGGCCATCCAAAGAAATCTGGTCAAAGACTAGTGTGAGAAACTTGAGAGCCAAAAGATGTGTGAGATTCTGTTTGCTAAGTGTTCAGACAAAATAGAAACTACTAATGTTCAAGGACCTATCCTTATCTCAGTGGGATCTGGGACATCAAAGAGAACCCATATTAGAAGGGAATCACATCTCTTAAGTGTGGATCAAATATGGGAAGAGGTGCCAGCCAGGGGCAGCCAGTACTTATCTTAACTACCATATCTGATGTTCCAGAAGAGGAGGCCAAGTTGGAACTCCCTGAGAATGACCTTGGGGTAGACACTATGTCTTTCTGTGTGTTATAAGCCCATGCTGATCATGCATTTGGGCCCTCAATAATAATAATCTTGATGATTAAGAATAACAACAACAACAGTAATAAGAAGGTTGTCTCTCCTGCACCCTGCCATCTGAATCAACAAAGAGGAAGGAAGCAAAACGTTGACAATTCCCCAAAACTCTGATCTGGGTGAGATAATGTGTTCTTCATATTTAGGTGTGGCTTGAAAGGAATCAAAGTTAAGACAAGAGAGGTTGGTTTGAATGACAGCCTTTGAGCATCAGTAACTCAATATCAATATATTTAGATGCCCCAGGCTTGTTTTTTGGAGTACCCCAGACATGAAAAAAAAATATGGCCAACAACGTGTTCCTACACTTTCTGGCATTGAATGGTAACTGGGCTTCTGAGGCAATGGAGATGATCAGCAAGATGTATTCCCTGATGGGAAGAAAAGCATAGAGGTGGAACAAGGTCATCTAGGGATGGCACAAATAGGCTTATTAGGTGGGGCTTCTAAATTCTGTGTTTTATAAATGCTCTGTGGTGGGGCCTTATGATTCAAGATTCTCTCAGGGGCCACTAAACTCTATTACTAGTCTTTTTACCAATGCTCACAATGAGGGGTAGCTTTCATTTGAGAGGCTGTGATGTAGTGGATAGTGTGCTATATCTGGAGTCCAAAAGACTTGAATTCAAATCCTGTTTCTAATTTTTACTAGGTGTATGACCTTGAGAAAATATATTGACTTACTAAAATGCTTTTTAAATCAACAAATCTATTTTTTCTCTCCATTTCACCCCTCACATTACTGGGGGGAAAATAAAAACAAAAATCATTGCAACAAATATGCATGGTCAAGTAAATATTTGAAAATGTGTCAGGCTGCTGTGATGCTAGATCATTAAGCTGAATCAGGCTGTTAATGGTATTTTTGTGTGAATTCTTTTTTCCCACATGTCACAGAACATACCAAGTTGATGTGACTAGAGAGAATCTGTTTTTGTTACAGTGCTCAATTTCAGGCACAATGAATTTGTACTGGCTAAGCTGCAGTCTTGAATTATCCAAAGTTATGGGTTTCCTTTTGGAGTAGGATGCTCAGATCTCAGAGTGAGGGAGTTGCCCTAATATAATATAACCTTTTTCTTCTATGTTTTCCCTCAAGGTGAATTGAAATTTTTCTCATTGTTAGGTGGGGGACTATTGTTAGGTGGGATTTTCAGAGTTGAGAGAGACTAGCATATTCTTGGTTTGATTATCTTTCAAATAGTCACAGGGTGGGAGAGGGAGGGAGGAATATATGAATGTATGTGTGTTGGGGGGAGTGTGGGAAATAACAGTTAACATTTTTCTTTCAAAGACTAATTTATATCATCCTGTTCTCTCCGCTATCTTAAAAGTATAAAGCAGGCAGGTTGTATCATAAACTTTGAGGTAAATGCTTAGTGGCCCTTTGTTATAGCCTAAATCTGATGCCCAGGAGTGATTATGAATCCAAGTTGGGTTGGACCTTGGATGCATATCCAACATCATGTCTGATTTCTGCCTCTTTTGGCATACCCCTGACAGCCACATAGGCTGCCTCAGCAGGTTGGAGGGCTATATTCAGCCCAGGGTTAATTTAACAAGATGTAGAGCAGAAAATGGCAGGAGAGTGTTAAGCATGAATCGAGAGGACTGGGAAAAGCACTAAGTCTGGAAGACTGACTTTTTATTGCCTTCCTTTCCCTTGCCATTTTCCCTTCTGTTCCCTTCCATTTTCTTGCCTTGCCTTCCCTTCCTTTCCTTCCTTCCCTTGCCTTTTTTTCCCTTTCTTCCCTTCCCTTGTTTCCCCTGGCCTTCCCTTTCTTTTCTTTCCCTTGTCTCCCTTTCTCTTCCCTTCCCTTTCCTCTTCTTTCTTGTGACAAATATGTATAGCCAAGCAAAAACAAATTTCTACATTGACTATGTCTAAAGATGTTTGTCTAATTCTGTACCCTGAGTCCATCACTTCTCTGGCAGGAGGTAGCTGGCAGTCTTCATCATTAGTCCTCTGGAGTCATGGTTAGACAATGCATTGAACAGAGTTCTTCAAAATGACTAAACTTCTTAATCTAAGACATTTTGTTATTTCATTCTCAGGGACTGACTTCATGAGAAGGCTAAACTTAGCTCCTTGTTGAAATATGGTCATCTTTTACCTCTATTCAACAAGAGAATTGGATTGGCAGTTTAATATTTATTACTTTATTTCCTCTTGGTATTCATCTCAGCAAAAAAAGTTAAACTCTAACCCATAGAATAACAGTAACTTTGCTGCAGAGTTTTTTTTTTCCTCTCCTCTGAGATTATAGTAATCATATTGCTGAACATCTAATTTGATTTTTTGCTATATCCTCTGGGGGAGATGTAAATAGAAGTATTCATCTTTTGACTGTAAGTAGGCTGCTAAACTTCAAATAACTATAATTTCATATATCCTCTAAAACAGATTGCATCCCCTTCATGCCTTAGTAGATGTTTCATGAATTGTCATAGGAGGAAAAAAAAATCATCTTTTGTTAACCAACTTCAGGTAATGAAACTTTCCTAACACTGTAACCAGGTCTGCAGTACTCAGAGATTTCCAGCTTGGTAGAACCTATGAATTCAATTCAAACAACAATTATTAAGTCCCAGGAGAAGCAGCTAGGTGACTCAATGGATTGAGTGCTAGGCTTGGAGTC
The DNA here is from genome assembly GCA_023553655.1 of Myrmecobius fasciatus. Lineage (NCBI taxonomy): Eukaryota > Metazoa > Chordata > Mammalia > Dasyuromorphia > Myrmecobiidae > Myrmecobius > Myrmecobius fasciatus. The sequence continues at coordinate 61,067 of JAJPUD010005734.1, forward strand.
AGAAAGATCTGAGTTCAAATCTGGATTTACATACTAACTGTGTGACCCTGGACAACTTGACTTGTTACCCTTTATTCACTGGAGAAGGAAATAATGAATCACTTCAGTATTTTTGCTAAGAAAATCCCATGGACAGCATGGTTCACAGATGCACAAAGAATTGCTGAATGGCATAATAATGTGCCAGGCATTGGGCATCACAGGTAAAGTCTTTGAGAGTCCAGGGCTACCTTGCTACCATATCAGCTATCTAAGTAAGATGTTAGAGGAGAATAACTGTGTAAGAAGCAGCATGATAGAATGGTTAGCCAATGGGTCTTGGAATGAAAGATACTTAGGGTTCAGAATCTTTCTTTCTTTCTTTCTTTCTTTCTTTCTTTCTTTCTTTCTTTCTTTCTTTCTTTCTTTCTTTCTTTCTTTCTTTCTTTCTTTCTTTCTTTCTTTCTTTCTTTCT
>JAJPUD010005734.1:61620-149924 GCA_023553655.1 Myrmecobius fasciatus
TCCTTCCTTCCTTCCTTCCTTCCTTCCTTCCTTTCTTTCTTTCTTTCTTTCTTTCTTTCTTTCTTTCTTTCTTTCTTTCTTTCTTTCTTTCTTTCTTTCTTTCTTTCTTTCTTTCTCTTTCTCTCTCTCTCTTTCTTTCTTCCTTCCTTTTCTTTCTTTCGTTCGTTTGTTTGTTCCTTCCTTCCTTCCTGGCAATTGGGGTTAAGTGACTTGCCCAGTCACATAGCTAGTAAGTATTAAGTATCTGAGATCATATTTAAACTCAGGTCCTCCTGACTCCAGGACCAGTGCTCTATCCACTAGAATAGGTATCCTTACCTTCCCCATCTACTCTGTCTCTCCCCCAGTAGAAAAGATCTCCTGGAGGGCAAGCAGAGTGTTTTTACTTTTTTTTTTTTTTTTTTTTTTTTTTTTTTAATACTGCTAGTGCTTAGCACTGTCTTTAACACATGCTAGTTGCCAGACTCTCTTTTTTGGGGGAGTGGGAATTTCTTTAGTGGACATTTCCTATACTGATGAAATCACAAGTCTAAAAAATTCAAAACACTTTGTGTCTAAGATTTTCTTTTAGTATATCCCTAAATCATAATTTATTTCTCTTTATTAGTTATGATATGTACTTGAGGGGTCTGAAAAGGACTTGTTTGACCTGAAAGAATTTTTTTTTCTGAATTTTTGAAGTTGCCTCAATTCTCTTTAGATTCTTTTGCTTTTGCTTTGTCCTTTCAAATGCATGAATATGTTTGTCTGCATTCCCACTCTTTGATAATCATGGTAAATTTGAATTTGAAAATGATCATCTTCCATGAAATTCAAATCCACTAAATATGAATGAAGTCTCAGATAAACATTCTTATCTCACTGAGGAGAAGACTGGGATTCAAGTCATGCCAGTGATAAATACTGCCTATATGATCCTAAACTAGTCACTTAATCTCTTTGCACCTCCAGGCAACTCTTTTAAGACTGTAAGCTGAACAGAAGATGCCAATCTATATTAGTAGAGGGACTTTCTACATTGGGAGTTCCCCATAATGTTGTTGTTGAGTCATGTCCAATTCTTTGTGACCCTGTTTGGAGTTTTCTTGGCAAAGATACTGGAGTGGTTTGCCATTTCCTTCTCCAATTCATTTTACAAATGAATAAACTGAGGCAGACAGGGTTAAGTGATTTGCCCAGTGTCACATAGCTTCTATGTCTCTGAGGCCAGATTTGAAGTCAGAAAGATGAATCTTCCTGATTCCAAGCTCAGTGCTCTATCCACTATGATACTTAGTTACACTCCCTATAACAATAAAAGCACAAATCCAGTCCTCTTCTTATCATTAAATCTATACACACACAATAATAGGCACTTAAAAAAAAAGTAATAGATCTGGAAATGAGTTTACCCAGGAACCTTAGAGGTTACCCAGTCTAAATACCAAAGGAAGCAAAGAAGAGCAATAGATATATAAATAAAATTATTTCCCAAATGTTTGCCAGTTCGGTTTGAGTAAACAACAAAAAAAATCCCTTGTTGACTGCAAAGGATAATCTTACTATGCTCTGTGTTCAATGATTACTGTGCTGATTTTCCTTCTTGATTGGACAAGTTACTTGACCACTGCTAACACACCCTGGAACTTCCTGCCCAACCAATTAGCTATGGTTTTTTTTATAAAGTCACATGGTCAGTTGAGATTCCAAAGTGTTTGTTCTCATGAGGATACTACCATGAAGACTAGCACTGGTTCTTTTTGACTAAAATTTATGGCCAAAATGTTATTTGAGCAGTTTTATAACTTTATAATTTTACTATATCATGGGCATAGTCGGTTGCAGATTTAATTAGAATAGGGATCTTTTGTATTCAGAAGTAGAAATGGGAAAGGTACAGATGTAGGAAATGATATTTTCTTAGCTAAAAAATGTCAGATTCTAGGGTGTCACAAGTGTGATTCTAAAATCAGCCCCTTCCCAGATAGAGTTGCTTATTGAGACAAAAAGAAAGTCCTTTCAATATCACTGAACACTTTAATACAGGATTTGCCCTAATTCTGCAGAGATAAACAAAGGAGAAAATGGTACCTAAGCTTCTCTGTGGTCTCTCCTGTCTTTATATGCAACAGGGCAAGGGAAAGTTACTTTTATGGGTTTCAGAAATTCACCAAGTCCAAGGGCCTAAACTCCCAGGTTTCTGGAACTTTTTAATGCCTTTAGTTGACCAAGAAGTTGTGGTAGGAAAGGAAATGGGAGCAATCAAGGTCCCAGGGCAACTGGCAGGTTGTGGAAAGAAAGGAAGGGTCAATCATATAGGCTCATCTGGACTTGGAGGTACCCATGAGAAGTAATGTCTTTCCATATTGTGGGTAGGAGGTCCTATCACATGGAAAATGCACATGGAAAGAAATGTTCTTCAGAAATCAAAATTCATTGAAACATTCATTTTTAGTTCTATTCTTTGGTTCTAATCATTCCTTTTAGAGTCCAAGTTTACCTCAACAGTGGCCAACAACCTACTAGGTAGAGCAAGCTAGACTTGATGGGAGAACTAAACTCACTCACTCCTCAAAAAGAGCTTTACAGTTGTGAAATACACCCACCCACCCACCTAGGAACCATTTATTTAGAAATGAGATGACTATGGGGCTTAGTGGCCAGAACCTAGAATCTGGCACCTGCAACTCCTAGTCCTGGCTCAGAGAGTGACTCTGTCTGTGTCCTGAGGCAAATCACTTAACTTATGCCTCAGTTTCCCCATCTATAAAGTGGAAAATAATAACAGCAGTCACCAAGGCGGGGGTGTGACTTAATTAGTTAATGATCATAAAGGGCTTTGATGAGACTCATAAAAGCGGCTGTTAAAGTGTTAATTATTATTATTAAATTGACCACAACACTAGGCTGCCACCCCAGAAGAGGATAACAATGGATTTTTATTTTATTTTATTTTATTTACAGAAGTAAGTTTTTAAAAGGCTTTTCTAAGAGCTGAAGGCTCTGGAAAGAGTGACACATGATAGATAGCACTAAATGTTAAAAACCAACAAAATGTAGTTGATTTTCTATCCAAGAATGATGAAAAATAGCACCTGATTCTAGCAAGTTCCAGGACATTAGGGATGAAAACAAGGACCAAGGGTTGTTGGGCTGGACTCTGTGGACTAAATAAGGAAGGAAGATTTTGGAGAGTTTCCTGGAAATCTCTCACTTTTTTATATTAAATCTGGGAATCTTAATCTCCCTTGTATTCTCTAGACTACTCACTGTAGGAAGGCTGGAGGAGCCTGTGGTTTCAAGACCAGGCAGAGAGGCCAGCAATGACACAAAGACTGATGAAATTGGAATATAACAAGAAGCTTTTCCTTGCTTGCTCTCTTTTTTAATGTGTTACACTGGCGAGGGGATTTCATTCACAACTTAAAGAATAATTAGTCCTGAATTAACAGCCTGGGAAGGGAAGAATGAGAGCTCTGAGAGTATAGATATTAAATAGTAAGGATATTTGCTTTCCAATTCCAGTGACAGGTTTTTTTTCCCTAGATAATCCTAGACAATCATGGCAAAAGCTTCTTTGCTTACCAGTCTCTCTCTAGCCTTTCCTTACTCTAAGCCTCTCAGCACATGGTAGAAAAAGAACATGAATTTGGAAACAGAGCGCACAAGTTTGAATCTGACTCTGCTGATCACTGCCTGTGAGAACCATTTCACACCCCAGTTTTCTCATCTGTAAGATGACAGGATTTAAACTAGATACTACTACTGCAGTTACTACTATAGTTACTACTATACTACTGCTGCTACTCTACTACTGATGCTGCTACTACTATTAGAACTGCTACTATAGATACTGTTACTACTGCTGCTATTATAGAAACTACTATTTCTACTACAGCTACTACTACTATAGCTACCACTACAAATACTACTTTCTACTACTACTGCTATAGATACTACTTCTATTGCTACTATTATAGAAATTACTACTTGTACTACAGCTACTATTACTATTACAGATACTACTTCTATTGATACTACTACTATTATTACTACAGATACTATATTGCTATACCTACAGCTACTACTGCTACTATAGATACTACTTCTATTGCTATTCCTATAGCTATTACTACTGCTATAAATACTACTTCTATTACTACTACAACAACTACTACTGCTATATATACTACTTCTATTGCTACTACTACAGCTACTACTACTGTTATAGATGCTACTACAACTACTACTGCTACTATAGATACTACTTCTATTACTTCTACTTCTACTACTATTACTTCTATAGATACCACTTCTATTGCTATTCCTACAGCTACTACTACTGCTATAGATACTACTTTTATTGCTACTACTACTATTACTGCTGCTACTATAGATACTACTTCTATTGCTACTACTACAGCTACTACTACTGTTGTAGATACTACTTCTATTGCTACTACAACTACTACTGCTACTATAGATATTACTTCTGTTACTACTACAACAGCTACTACTACTATAGATACTACTTCTTTTGCTATTTTTACAGCTACTATTACTGTTATAGATACTGCATCTATTGCTTCTTCTACTATTACTACTACTGCTATAGATACTACTGCTATTACTACTACAGATACTACTTTTATTGCTACTACTACAGCTACTACTACTGTTATAGATACTACTTCGATTGCTACTACTACTATTACTACTACAGATACTACTTCTATTGCTACTACTACAGCTACTACTACTATTACTACTATACATACTACTTCTATTGATACTATCATAGCTACTGTCACTACTACATTACTACTCCAACATTTACCTAGTACTTTAAAGTTTGCAAATTACTTACAAATATTATTTTGTTTTATTCTCACAACAACTCTGGGATATGTGAATGATAAGAAAACAGTTAAATAGAAATTAATGACTTGTCAGAGTCATCCAGTAAATAAATGTCTGAGGCTATGTTTGATAATGATGATCTCTCAGGTCCCTTTTGGCACTAAATCTATGACTCTATGATCTTTTCTGAGAAGGCTTGACTATCCTAGAGGACCAATGAACAACATCCTAAATGGAAAGTGGAGGCAACCTGGACCTTGTGAACTTAGAGAAAGAAGGTATGGTAAGGAGTCATTGTTGCTGGTGATCTTTTGTAAGTCATGGCATTCTGGCCATTTTCCTGAATGTATTTGTCATATATTCCTTTTCAAATGCTGGTAGGAGATGAAATGAAGATGTAGGGATTGATTTCCATTCTATTCTTGGCATATTATAGATCTCATGCCTTTTACATACCCTTTATCTCCTGACTTTTCCCACATAACTTTTTTATTGTTTGGAATATCCCTCCAACCTTCTCTTCCAATTCTCTTTCCTCTTTCAAACTTTTCTTTTTAGAGAATCCTTCCTCTTCTTTCTTCATTCTTTTCAAATGTTTAGTACTTTTATTAATATATTAGGACAGCTTGTGGGAAGTGAGATTTTTAAAAGACATTTCCAGAATCTATGAGAGATCATTGCTTTGCTAATTTGTTTCTTTTAATTGTACTTTTTCTATCCCTTTAGACTGTAAACTTCTTGAAGGCAAGTTCTATGCCTTCTTTCTTTGTATCTCCTCAACTCCTAAAACAATTCTGTACCCCAAATGTGGGGATGGAGAGAGATGGCTCTCCTAGAGAGGATCTCCAAACTTTTCTGAGTGCATGTTCTTTCCCCAGTTTCATTTTTTACATCGTTTCCCCAGTTCCTGACATAGCATTTGACCCATAGATGTTTATTATATATTTTTTGATTTTGAGGAAAACTAAGCCACTTAACTACTTGGACAGGACAGAATTGTGCTAAAGCTAGCTTAAACTAATTCATGAGCTGATTGTTAAAGTCTCAGCATGAGCGTTTGCCCCTCAGAAAATTAGCAAATGCTCTAACTCAAGGCTTGCTTTATTGTTCTAGACTTAAAGTGGAGAAAATATTAATAATGTGCATTAAACTTAAAAGTATATCCTAGGCATATTTCCCTCTTAGAAATCTGGTTGTTAAATATTTACCAGCACATTTCCTAAGATGTGTGATCACTTATGGCAGATGTATTTTTTAAAATGAATAAAAGCTTCAGATCTATTTTCTAAAGTAAATCCACCTTGGACTAATTATACAACTATCAGTAGAATCTCCTACTATGAAGATTAAAAGATATGTACATAATATTAATGGGACCCCTCAAATCTTCCAAACTGAGTTTTTCTAAATAGATTACCCCCTTTAAGATATTCTAATCTTTTTCTAGTTCTTCTAGAGCTCTTTATATTTATCTATTAGTGTTAGCTTTAGAATCACCCCCATGGACTGATTTTTGGGTTCAACTAGAGCTGTGATCTCATCTCTTTGGATATTCTATCCAATGAAACCCATGAAAACCTATGCTTTTTTGTCCTACTTTTGTTTACTTTTTAATTGAAATATTTATTGATTTTTTTCAGCATTGTTTTCACTTTCCAATATTGCTACCCTTCTATCCTTTCTTCCCTTTGTTATTTCTTCTCCACTCCTGCCTCAGAAGTATTTCCTTCTAATAAAAAAGAAAGCTTGTGTGAAACAAAAAGACATCTTGACCATGTCTGACAACCTATGTAGCATTCTGCTCCCATAGTCCATTACCTCACTATCTGGAGGAGGAAATTATATTCCTTTATCCATTCTCTGGTACCAAGATTGACTATCCCACCAGCATGAATTCTGATGCCATTTAATATGGTTTTCCTTTTTATTATTGTGATTATTGAGCATATTATTCTCTGTGTTTTTCTCTCCCTGACTTTTTCATTAAATCTGAGCAACTAGGTGATATCCTGGATAGAGTTTGGGGCTTGGAGTGAGGAAAAGCTGAGTTCAGATACAGCCTCAGACTCTTACTACCTATGTGTTCCTGTTTGCCTCAGTTTCCTCATCTGTAAAATGGGGATCATAACAGTACCTATCTCCTGGGTTGTAAAAATCAAACGAGATTATAAAGTTCTTAGCACAATGCTTAGCACACACAGAGTAAATGTATGCAAATATTAGTAATTATTATTATTATTGTTCACCCCTTCCAATGCCTTATATTTCTCATTCCTTACAACTAAATGATATTTGTTGACATTCATATAAGACAATTTATTCTATCATTCCTCAATCAATAGATACTTCGTTTCCAGTTTTTGCTTCCACAAAAGTTTTGCTATGTTTAATTTGGCATATTTCCTTCTGTCTTTTTCTTCGTAGAGAGTATTGACCCCTGACAATCTTTGATATAACTTTGTTGTGATGAGGAAATTAAGGAAAGGGAAACAGAAGCAACTAGTCCAGATGCACATGGAAAACCAGAAGCCATGTTCCTTCAAAGATTCAAATTGAGTGTGTACAGAACAATGTGAAGTAGAGCAATTCTATGGTTCACTTGCTAAGCACTGGCAGCCAAAGATTATGGTGTTAGAAGAGGAAGAATAGTCAGAGGCCATCTACTCAAAGTCTGTCATTTTGTTGTTGAGGAAAAGAAATCCCAAGGCCACTAAGGGACTTTCCCATAGTTACACAGAACTAGTAAGCAGAAAGCTGGGACCTACTTTTTCAATTCATTTCAATACCATTCAATTCAGCAAATGTATTACTTACTTCCCCCACTTTAAGGCTTCAAACTTGGAAATTTTCCAGTTTGACTGCAATGATGGAATGAAATGAATATTTGCCCAAACAGTACCCTTGGTATTGTAGAAATACATAAAGAATCCTTGTTGTAGGGTAGTATACCTTACAATGTACAGTTTTAAGGTAATACCTTAAGAAGAATCCTTCTACTAAGTTTTGTCCCTTTAACTTGGCACCTGCTTTTTTTGAAATAGGACAGAGGAGGTAACCCATCCTATAAAGGAAACAATAGCCTAGCATCCCAGCTGGGCTGCCATTGCTTCTAACCACTTTCCTCCCTATCCTGATCCCTCTATGAAACAGGTCTCTGCTCTGTTAAGTAACTGTTCCACCATCACTCAATTTCCCATCACCATCTCTTGGAAAACTGAACTCATTGTCTTTTCCTCCCTAGAACTATTATTTCCTTGTGTTCATTTCCTACCCAGACCCCATTTCAGAAGACTTAAAGGTGCTGCATTTAAAAAGCAAACAAACATCCATGATTTTTCTCCAGTTTGCACTGATTAGCACCCCAGTACCCAGTCCTTCCTTCCGGTTTTGAATAAAGCCAAACTTGGGGATTAACTTCAGAAGAGGATTAGTGTTCCCTACTCAGAAACACAAAGGGAAATAATTCCTTATTATTTAATAGTAGTTCACATTTATAGAGTACTTTAAATCAGGTGTGGGATAGCTGCTACAATCATTCCTTTTTATTGATGAAGCAAACAAGATTCGGGGTCACATACCTAGTAAGTAGGTTAGTATTTGAATATACTATAGCATTATCATTCACTACTCAGAGGTATCAAAACTGCCTCTCTACTGGGTACCCTCTGATCTAGATTAAAATGTATTTGGGAGTATTCAACAAAATAAAATAGACACCATAGAACATAGATAATGTGTGTCTTTCTAAGTCGATGTGTAGCTATATTATTTTTCAGTTGTGTCTGATTCCTTGTGACCCTGTTTTGAGGTCTGTTTCTTTTTGGCAAAGATACTAGCATGGTTTACCATTTCTTTCTCCATCTCATTTTACAGATGAGAAAATTAACACCAACAGGGTTAACTGACTTGCCCACAGTCATACAGCTAGTAAGTATCTGAGGCCAGATTTGAATTCAGGAAGAGTTCATATGATATAAATATATGACATTTGATAATCTACTATATGTGTTAGGGTCAGAGTTTGCAAGTTCAGCTCCATATATGTATGCAGGAACAAGACCCAGCCAATAAGCATTTAAATGCCTGCTATGCACCAGGCACAGTGCTAAGCACCGAGGGGTACAAAGAAAGCAAAAGTTAGGGCTTTCCTTCAAGGAGGTCACAATCTAGTGGGAGAGACAGTAAACAAACAAGCTGCTTATAGGATAAATTTCAAATAATCAAGAGCAAGAAGTCACTGCCATTAGGCACATTGGGAAAGGTTTCATGAACTCATAGTACAATTGAGGCAACACCAATTGACAAGCTATTTCTTTCGAGTAATGGTTTCTCTCTTTGTATTATGTCTTTTAAAATATGCAGTGTTTCTTAATACTTCCTAGCTGTGTGACCCTGGGCAAGTCACTGAACCCCAATTGCTTCAGAAAAAAAAAGCAAAGAAAAAATGCAGCTGATGATTGCTCTGTCCAACTTAATTACATGATCTTTTAATTAACTACCTCTAATGATATACAATGACATAAATTAGTGAAGTTTAAAAACACTTGCTCTTAAGAGTTTATTTTTCTCTTTAGAAAAAAGCAAAGTCCCTCAAAGCTGGAGAGGAATTATCAACGGAAATGTCAACAAACCAAGAGGTCTGAACAGGTCCAGTGCTATTCAATCTTCACTTTCTCTTCCCTCTCTAGGATGTAGCTTTGCTAGCTAGTTTGTGAACATGCCAGTTAGTTTGTGCTGATTCTGTATATACACAAACTGGGTCAAATTGTGAATAAGAAGCAGTGGACAAAAAGGCTAGATGACCAATTTAGCAAAGTTTAAAAGGCCTCTTTTTACCAGCTTGACTTGTGGATTACTTTTCAGCCTCTTATCTGACTTGTTCCCATATCTAATCTTATCAGCTTGAAATAATCTAAGGATATGTTTGTATATTTCATCATTCATTAGTAAAAATTTTTTTCATTAGTAAAATTTTAACATATCTCTTAATCCTGCCTCAGATGTTTGTTTACTAGGCAAATCACTTAACTACTATCTGCCTCAATTTCCTCATCTGTAAAATAAGGATAATAACAGCATCCACTCCTTAGGGTTTATGATATGTGAAGTGCTTACAAACACTATGTAAACATTAAGTATGAATAAGTAAACTAACTTAGACTCACTACCAGTTCATCAAATATATATTTGATGAAGTGGAAAATTTCCTTTCCAAATAAAGGTTACTCATATCTCCCTATGTATGAATGTCTCCCTATGTAATGAGTTCCTTAATTTCCTAGGATTAAGTAAACATAATGTTACTGAATATACAACTTATTAACAATGAAACCAAGAATAAAATGACATTTTATAATACCCATAACAATTTATGATATAATACATAAAATAATTATTTATGATTATATACTATCATATTTATAACATATTTGCAAGAATGATCACAAGTAGAGTTACCTCAAAGACTCACTGTAATGGCAAATGACTTCATTCCTGAGAACGAAGTTCTACATCATTTATTTCACTCAAGACAATGAAGTCTCATCATAAAAATTCATCCTCAAGCTGTGGCATGTGATTGTAATGGAATACTATAATTCTATCAGAAATGATGGGTAGGATGATTTCAGCAAAACCTGGAAAGACTTATATGAACTGATGCAAGACAAACAGAACCAGAACATTGTACATTGAACCAGCAATGTTATGTAATGTTCAACTGTGAATAACTTGGTTATTCTCATCAATTCAATGATACAAAATTACTATCTGCATACAGAGAGAAAACTATTGGTAATGAATGTGGATCAAAACATAGCATTTTCATCTCTGCTTGCTTTTTTTCTCTTTTTTTCACTTTTGGTCTGATTTTTCTTGTACAACATGACAAATATAGAAATATGTTTAAAAAGATTGTACATATTTAACCAAAACAATAACAATAACAACAACAAAAAACCAAACCAAAACAAACAACAAAAAACAAAAGGATACAAAAAGGAAAAAATGTTACTATCTACTTCTAGAGAAAGAACTGCTAGGGTCTGAATGTAGATCAAAGCATACTATTTTCCACTTTTTAAAAATGTCTTTTTGTTTTCTGTTTCTATTTTTTCACAACTTGACTAACAGAAATGTGTTTTATATGATTACATATGTCTAACATATAGAATTTTAAAAAGAATCCATCTTCTATGCAGAAAAAGGATAAAATCATTCCATCAACAAAAAAGTCTTCTTCAATCTTGTTTTCTCTGTCTTCTCTAGTTTTTTTCTTGACGTGACAGGAAAACATCTTTAGCTTCTCTCAAAACATTACTTTTACCAGCTTCTCCAAACCAACAGTTAAAACCAAAGATTTATAGATTTCAGTTGGTTGTTAAAGCTACAGTAATAGAAATGATAATTTTATAGGAGAGGCTTTGGAAACAGGTATTTCATTAGAACAATCAGAAAATTGATAAAACAGCAGCAGAATCTTAATTCCAAATCAAACAAAGAAATTTGTTCTTTGATTCCTCTTGTGCTCACCCTGAAAAAATGTGAGAGTCTTTTTCCAGGATTTTGATGATGTAGAAAACTGAACTACCATTCTGTGTGGCATTTAAGCAAACTTGGGTTATAGAGAAAAAATAATGGTTCTGAATTCCTTGAGAATCCTGCTCCACTTCAACCCTAAATTAAATCCTGGTTGGAACAATAGGATTATACATGGGATGCATAAACCATGTTTTGTCTGTCAGCAAACAATGCTATTGTCCACTTCACACTCCCAGGAAGGAGAGGATTGTAAAGAAAAGTAGTAGGTACTTGCCCAGTGGTTTGTGGAGGAACCTGATACACCTTTTGTCCTTTTAGAAATGGAGCAGAAACTATCTCTGACAATTTTCTAGTGGCCTCATATCACAAGGAGAACTTCTCACAAGATCTACATCATTCTCCATAAGGACCAGAGACTGCCTATTTCAAGACAGGGAGCAAGGTCAATCAGCCTCTGCAAGGATTGATAGATCAGGGATGTCTCTGAAGTGAAGTTTCTATTTAACTAAACTGTCCTTTTTTACTCCTATAATGTGATATCATATAGTAGATGGTGATGTGGAAGAAATTCAGAGGAATGGAGGGTTCAAAGCCTTAATTAAAGTAGATATGGACCTGAAACCAGTAATGGAGATGCAAATATATCATGGAGTTATTATTGGAAATTTCTTGGTTTTCTTTATGGAAGTTAAAGACTACCCTTATGATTTAACATTTGAATGTTTCCACTCAGGAATTTTTTTGTGAAAGGTATCCTAGAAGACATAAAGACCCTTAAAATATCAATTCTCTAGTTCTGGTCTGGTATAAAACTATTTTTAATGGGACAAGATGGACGCATCAACTTGCTGGACTAATGTGACCTCTCTACAAGGGCACAAGAGAATTTACTTTTAGAAGAATTCTAGGAGAATAAGAGAAATGCCTTGAAGAGACTTTGTAGTTGTATAGACATTGTGAAGCTGATTCCATGTGGGTGAGCCTTTTTCAGTTGGCTGCATAGCTGAAATTGTCCATGTATTCAAAAAAGCCTTTCAGTATCAGCTATTGGCTCTTTTCTTTCATATGCTCTTGTGGGATTTTAGTGACTCCTTAGCATCAGATAAGAGAACATGTTGTGAAGCAAAAGGTCTTCAATCCTTTTCTCTCTCTGAAACTGTATAGTTCCAAGAAAAAAGCATTGGTCCTTTATTCTTTTTCTCTTCTAGGTGAAAAAAAAAATGGAGTCTTCTATCTTGAGAATTTCAGAAGCTCAGGAGAATGAGCCATAAGAATCTGGGAGATGGACCTTGGGATAGGTTTGCAGCCATTGCAGCATTCCTGCCCCAAAGAGCAATGAGCAACCTTGAGAAGTAATTTTCAGGATCCTAGTTCAGTGGTAGATGATAACAAGAATTCAAAATGGTAGAGAAGATGTCTTCAGATATTAACTTGATGGGACCAATAAGAACTAAATTCAGAGACCACAGTGGTGTAGAGAAGAATATATCTCCAAGGAAAAGGGGAAAATATTTATATTTTGTACTTCTTATATTTTCAAAAAATACTTCTTTGTAAAAGCTAAATGCTATCAAGCAGTTAAAGGGAACTGGAGTGCCACTAACTGATCCCTAATAAATGGTGAGGAGCATAGTCAGTGGGAACCAGAAACTAAAAACAGATCCACCCCAATACCTAAGAGTTATCATCTGGATCCTTGGTGGAATGAGGAAGAGAAGATGTAGCAAACCTAGGTCTGGGAGGTTGAAACTGAATTATATATAAAATGTTAAAAATGGAACAGACCTTAGAAATCATTTGATAGAACCATTTTCCATATAAGGAAAATGAAGCTCAGATGAAATTACTTAATATCATTAGCACTTAGCACAGTACCTAGCATATAGTAGACATTAATCAATGTTTATTGATCAAATGATTATTGATTGACCACTAAGAAACAGAAGATCTAACACTGACTAGTAATGGAAAATTTCACTCTTTTTAAAATCCCATTCATTTGGTTAGTTCTAGTCAACATACAATTGTATTGTATTTCTATTTACTTTGATCTTTCTCTTCTTTTTCAAAGAAAGACAAAATATTGTATAGGAAAAGAACAATTCCTGCTTCTCTAAAATAGGACCCTTCTTGGTACCATGTCCTGTCCTGTCCTGTCCTATCTTCTCTCCTCTCCCCTTTTCCCTTTCCCTTCAACTTTCCTTTTCCTTTCCTTCTTACTTTACACACTCCTCTTTTTAATCCTGTCATTGTATCAGCAGCTTGGAAGGCTGGCCATATCACTTCCTGAGTTAATTTTCTTCTTTACTGGGTTTGCCTGCTTTGCAGTCTTTCCTTTCCTGTCTCTTTTGCCAGCTGTGGCTCTGTTTCAGGGCCCACACAAACAGAACTGTGCTCCATTTTACCCCTTTAAGATCCTTGAGGAGTAATAATCCCTTCCTGGACTCATAAAGAAAAGACCTCTGAGGTAATTTGGACTATTCTCCTTTGGCCATTGCAAGATCAATGCCTGCCAATATTTTCCAGTGCTCACACAGTCCACTCTGGAATACAAGTCCTCCCATTGCTACTTATTATATGTGGAAGAGTAGGATTGAATTCTAGAATGTAAGAGTTGAAAAGGATCATTTGGTCCAACCTCCTTATTTTACATGCAAGAATGCTTTTCTTCTCTTTGATGACATTGGGAATGCTTACATTCACAATACTGAACTTTCTACTTCCACTTCCTAAAGTCAAACAATAAAACCAGGACTCTCCTCTGGACCAGTATTACAGTTTTATGGGATTCCAAATCCAGAATTCTCTCATTCCAATATGTAGTATCTCAGTTTTCTGAAAAGTAATAAAAAAACCCAAGTAAATTAATCAGTCACCCATTTGCATTAAAGAAAGAAAGATAAGAGTATTGCAGTCCATGTGGACCAGAGCAAAAATGTATATGAGAATGTTTACAGGTATCAAGAATTAAAGTTGAAGGTTTGAAGACAATCAGATATCACTATAGTTCTGACTATGAATAACATTCCAACTAGCAATCTGGCAGCATTATTCTCATGATCTGGTGGGCAGAAGATAAGATCTTTAATGGCAGGCAACATTTTTGCCTTTCTTTTTATCATCAACTTTTAGCAAGCTGATTGAACCAGGGGCTTTTAAATTAAAAAAATTTTTTTTTTGCTGTTTTTTGTATACCCAGAATTTTGTACTGTGTCTAGAATGTGGTAGGAGCTTAATAAATGCTTAATCATTTTACCAAATCACAGGAAATTCTTAATAATTGCTTGTTGATTATTGGGCAGCTTTGAATGACAAGAATTTTCTAAGACATCTGTTCTGTGTCTGAGAGCATTGTGTTGATTTCCAGTCACTATACTTTGTTCAATTGGGTGAGCTATTGAAAGATCCATTTTCTGGGTGCTGAAATGACCCTTGAAAAGCTCTTTCCTGACTTTCTTTTGCCAGGATAGTGCTAGTCTAGAGATTTCAGACATAACAGAACAAGATCAACTAATCAACAACCATTTATTACCTTCTTGTTCTGTGTCAGAGCAAGAGTACTAAATACTAGGGATACAAGGAATGAAACAATGCTCACTCTCAGGGAGTGTACAGTCTAGTAAGGTAGACAGCAAGGACCTGTATATCTATAGACATTGACTTTCTGATTGCAGTCTACCAACTCCATATCATTTAGCTTTTCTAGTTACCAAAGTAAATGTGTTGTGAGATACCCTAAATGTCAGACTCTTGAGTTTCCCAATGGCAGAAGTAAATCTGAGACTTTTTTTTTTATTATATCTAAGAATTTGAGTTTGATTTTGACAGAAATTAAATGGGCCTAATGGCCCTAAAATGGTGAACTGAGGAAGAGAGAGAAACAAAAGATGGACCATATGCCTTTCTGCATTTCTCTCGATAATGGCTACAGTACCTGAGCTGGAAGCTGGTCCAATGGCCTTGGAAGCTGGTGAGGGCCAGTGAGTGGGGAGAAATTCTATAAGAAGAATTGAATGAAGACATTGAACATGGTATAACAGATAAGATGGTCAGTCTTAGAGTCAGGAAGACTTGGGTTCAAGTCATATAGTTCTACATTGATGCTAGACATTTAATCTCCCAATGCCCTAACTCTTTGGAAACAGAAGTTACTGATCATCAGTGAAGGGAATTCCCCACTCCAGAAGTCCTCTCCTCACTTAGATGAAATCATAAGTAGCTAACAAAAAAACCCCTCCAAATCCTCAGACTTATACATGAAACCATTTGCTAAGTTATATACAGATGGAGATATTATGTTATGTCATACTAATATGTCTTTAATAAATGCTTATTGATAGATGTAATTATGGAGTTTTTGAATGTTTAAGTAAAGAAGCTGGTTTCATGGGGGACAGATATTTTTTTTTTCTGGCTAGGATTGTGTTTTGTCAATCTATTGGTTTTCTTTCCCCTCAGATAAAGGAAAATAGGATAAGAAATAAGAGGGAGAACATGGAGGGTAATATAAATAAACATACAATTAACCAAAATTTGAGTCTGTCCAGCAACTGAACCTACCATGCAGGCCAAATAATAAAGCTTTCACTGTCATGAACATGCTTTACTACATACAATCATTGCTTTATTTTTCATTTAAGAAAATACTACTTTAGGATAAAGCTTTGTATTTGCTGCCTGAGTTTCTTAAGCAACCCACAGCCTGTCTACATTATACTGTAAGTTATGGATCAAATGTTCTCCAAACCAGACTGAAATCTCCTTTCAGTTGAATTCAAGTTTATGACTCAGAGCCCTCCTTATGGGAAGGCAGAGCATGGAGCGGTGAAATAAGGTTAAAATAAATATCAAAGAAGGCTTGAACAGGAAAAGAAATCAAAGAAGGGTAGCTTGAGCCTGAGGGAAGTGTGTGAAAGGCGGAAGAAAAGGTAACTTTACCCTTTGCCTGGAGATGGAGAGAGTTTGGGATTAAGGGACTGATTGTAAGTGTAAGAGATGAAAATCAATCTTTATGCTAGCTAGTAGAAGTTCTCCACTAAATTTTTATTCTGATACCTCATTGTGGGAGATGACTAGATGTTTTGAAAAAAAATAAGTTTTTAGAAATAAACTTCATTGACTTCATTTTAGAAATAAACTTCATTTGGTTTTGTATCACAACTATTACTAGGAAAGAAGAAAAACTTTAGAATCTCTTCTAATAAGGAAAAACAGTTCAAGAAAGTTACTCAATATCATGACAACCTCTAGCAAGGTTCCCATTACTTCTGTGATTCATTGATTCTGTGAGATTGGGAATGTTTATCTTCATAATGCTGAACATTCTACCTCAACTTCCTAAAGTCAAAGGGCAAAACCAAGACTCTCCTCTGGACCAGTATTCCAGTTTTATGGAATTCCAAATCCAGAATTCTCTCATTCTAATATATAGTATCTCAGTTTTGTAAAAAGTAGCCAAATCCAAGTAAATTTACCTGAGTCAAATTGACCTAATTCTGTATTCCTTCCTTCTTCCCTCCTTCCCTCTCTTCCTTCCTCTCTTTCTTCCTCTATGGTTTTTATTGGTATAGGTTCCATAATTTCTTGCTAAACAAAAATATTTTATTATATTCATATACTATACCCTTAAGTAATTTCCCAATCAATGGGTACTCACTTTGTTTCCAGCTCTGTTATCACAAAAAACACTATTATGAATATGGATATATTGTATTATAAATAATATATTAATATAATGACATACATTATATATAATATACTATGAATAATATCAATTGGTATATATTAGACTTTTGTTTCTATCTTTGATGTTC
Organism: Myrmecobius fasciatus; assembly: GCA_023553655.1. Lineage (NCBI taxonomy): Eukaryota > Metazoa > Chordata > Mammalia > Dasyuromorphia > Myrmecobiidae > Myrmecobius > Myrmecobius fasciatus. The sequence continues at coordinate 78,813 of JAJPUD010005734.1, forward strand.
TAGGATGAATATACTACCCAGTAACTGCTGGTTTAAAGGGCATGGAAAGTTTCATCACTCTTTTCCATAATTTTGAGCAGTTGGAGATCTTGAGTTTTCAATGCCTATGTCAGCAGGTTTCAAGCTCTAACAAGTCTTGGCAAGCTAGAGAGATTTTAAGTAGGATAATCCCAATGGCAAAGGAAGTAGCTATTTTCTGAGGAACAGTTTAGTTAAGGGCAGAAAGCTTCATCAGCAGAAGGCTGGCCACAGGGTGTTTATATTTTTGGCTATAGGAACTCATGGATTATAATCCATAATGGTGAAAGTTGAGTCCTATTTTCAAAAGCCTCAATTCTGTACTTACTTGTTGTGGAATCTTGGAAAAATCATTTCACTAAAGCTGTTTCCTCATTTGTAATTCAGGGATAATAATACTACCAACCTCAGAGTTCTTTTGAGGAAAACACTTTGTAAAGCATGTGAGCTATTATTGTTGAGTATAGAAGCAGTTATGGGATAGTGGAAGAACAAAATTTGAAGTCAAAAAAAGCTTTGTTCCATATCTGGTTGTGAGATCTTGGGCAAGACATTAACACTATGTCTCTGCCTTATGTGTAGGATGGGGATAATAATGTGTCCTTCAAAGAGTTGTACAGATAAAATGAGATAATTATGTTAAGTTCTGAATAAATGTGAGCTAACAGATGAAAAGAGGGAATATCCATAGAGAAGAAATCAAGGATCTTTTAAAGTATTGAAACATAGGAGGATGATCTCTTTTCTCCAACATCTTTTTCCTCTAGTTTATGACTTCTCAGGCCATTGCCCATCTGTCTTCTCAGCAGATTGACCTTCCATAATCTGGGCATCTCTCTATGAGGGTCAAATCCTAACCTTGGATAGAATCTCCAGAGTCAAATAGAAACTTGAAATTATTAGAATGTTGTGTTTCCTTTATCTGATATTTCTTTCTTGTAGATATGATTTTTCTTGCACAACAATGATAAGTGTGGAAATATGTATACATATATTCAATTTGTCAAGTATTTTATCATAATTAACATGTAGTGGATATCCTGCCATTTAGGGGAGGGGTGGGGAGTAGGGAGGAAAAATTTGTAACAGAAAGCTTTGTAAGGGTTAATGCTGAAGAATTACCCATACACATGTTTTGCAAATAAAAAAATAAAATAAAAAAAAAGAAATTATTAAAATGTTTTTTCTATGTAATAGTTTCTCTTAGATATATGGTTCTTCAGCCTTTTGAAAACTTGGTGATGTCTCAGTATCAGATGAGGAAGTGCTGGACTCCTAGGAGGGAAGTCCTTATATTCTTTTTGTAGCATCCTATCATTCTTTTGTTATTAGCATTGATGGGGAGATCTGAAAAAGTACTCTTCCATGATAACCATTCTCTTTTAAAACATATTTATTAGCACAAAAGGGGAAAAAAACATTAGCTCCTTTAGGAATCCATATTGTCATTCTGTTATCCTGCTGCTTGACAAAGGGAGCATGTCTTCAGACATACCTTTGGAACCCAGTCTTCTTTGATCTCAAAGAGTAGGGATTTTCATATCCCCAAAAATGGAAGGAGAAAAAATATGGAGGGGAAATGTTATACTGAAAGGAAAAATAAATAGATGAAGAGCTGAAAGAGACCTAAAGGACCATCTAGTTAATGAGTCAATAAACATTTGTAAAGTCCTTCTATATGCTAGGTACTGTGCTGAATGTTAAGACCAGCATTTTATTTAACAAAAAAATAAAGGAAAGAGAGGCTCAGGGAGAATGAAATTATTTGTCAAAGGTCCCATAAGTAGTAGACATCACAGATGGCATTTGAACTCAATCTTCTACTTTTAGGACCAATATACTCTTTACACTATCACACAGCTAGTTAACATTTGAAAATTAGAAAAAACACTTCCTATTGGATTCAGTATCTTTCCCTTCTGTGATCTGAGGTATGATACTCAGTTTTTTTGGCTCCTCACCTTTGTGAGACATTTGTGTGGGGAAGGCATTTGAGAAAGGTCTAAGACAGGCTGTTATCCTTCTGACAACTACATTAACGCTTATTCTGATACTTGAATACACAAACTTCTAATTTTCTTTGGAGTCAGTGCCTCTAGGATGCTAAAACTCAATGAAAAGTGAAAGCAAAATAATTCCATCATTCAGGTATTTAATCTCATAGCAAAAGGTAGCATAAAGGAAATAAAAGAGAAATTGTGTACATAGGGTTCGTCATTTAAAGCTTTTTACAAGTTGTACTTATCCTACCTTTTCATCCTATACCCATTCTTCTCCTTGTACTGTGTATTCCAGTCTGTTTATATCTTCTTGTTTTTCACACATACTAAATAAATACTCCTTACCATAAGGATTATTTCTTTCTTTATATTTCTAGCACTTAGCACAGTGCCTAATACATAGTAGATACTTAATAAATGCTTATTGCAAATGATAAATGCAGAGTTTGGGAAGATGGGTGAAACGGGATTCCCATCTCCAGTCTCTGTGTATCTGGATTGGCTGTCCTTCAAGCCTAATTGCCTGGAATGGGCTCTCTCCTCACTTCTGCCTGTTAGAATTCTTGGTTTCTTTGAAGACTCAAGTCAAATCTTATTCTGCATGAGACTTTTGAGGGTTACCCCAGCTTTTTAGTGCCATTCCATACAAAGGACCTCAAATCCATTTTGTATCTTCCCACATATATGCATGTGTCTCTCCAAATAGAATGTAATATGATAGGATAAATTTTTGGAGGGGTCTTTATAATACCATTGCTTAGCATATAGTAGACAATAAATGCTCATGAATTGATTGCTGATTGATTGAATATTAAAACAGCTCAAGTTAAAAAAATTAAGCTGGATTGTTTTTGTTTACGAGATGTTACTGAATGGACTTTAGCCGTTTTTTTTTTTTTTAAAGTGGAATAACTGAATTAAATGATTGTTTTGGTCTCAATTCAAACAAACTCAAAAATAATTGAAGAATTAAGGAAGAATTGAAAAGTAGTGATAGTGATACATAAAAAGGGAGAAAATAAAGAAAAGAGCATTAATAAATCATTTTAAAAATAAAGAGAAGAGAGCCCACAGGAAGTTCACAAAGGGACATAAATAAGAAGGGTATTACTGAAATTACCATGTTAAATTTGAAATTCACAAAAAAACCTCAAGCTGCCCAAAGTAGATAGTCATGGTTTCATATGTAGTCCTCTTTTTTGGTTTTTCTTTGTGTAAAGGAAATGTTTGTTTGTTAATGATTGTCAAATTCACAATAGTAAAAAGAAAAATTTTTTAAAAAACAGCTTTAATAGCAGTCTACCCTTCAGATTCTTGAATTCTCAGTACCCCACTGTTAAAGCCCTACCTGTATTCTTCCCCAAACCCAATAAATGGTTACTTAATATATTCCATTGGGGGCATTCAGAATGACAAATAGCAATTATATTCTGGGATTATATGAAATAAAGCCAGGTTGCCTTATTAATTAATTTATTTGTTTATATACACATTTATTCCTTCTCCCCAAATTCCCACACAGAAGGCAATGGAAGTGCCATGAACTTTTGTTCTCAAATCTCTGAAGATTTTCATCTTAAAATCATGACTCATCTTATAGAGAATTAAAATTAGGGAGATTCAGCACATTGAACATAGTGGAACCAGATGAATTCCTTGGTATTACAAGCAGTGGTGAGGAACCTCTCAAAAGAATTCAAAAGTGTGAGTCAGACAAGGAGCCTGGAGACTCGGAGTATCACCTCTTCAGGGTATGGCATGTATTACTGAATCAGACATATGTAATTTTTGGTTGAGAGAGTTTATGTCATGGTTGGTGCTCTCTTAATGGTTGATATTTCCTCTGTGTACCTAACATAAAGGGATTTGTTCAGCTTGATTTCCATATGCTATGCATTGGGGAATATGGAATCTCAACTCTGAGAACATTCCGCACCTTCAAAGTTGACAAATATTTTTTCTGTGAAAGAATTTTTTCCAGTCTTAGTATTTATCAGTCCATCAATCAATTAAAAAACAAGCATCTATTAAGTGCTTAACATGTTTCAAACCCATTCTAGGTGCTGGGGATATAAAAGAAAAGCAAAACCAAACAGTTTCTACCCTCAGGAAGCTTACATTCTGATGGGAAGTGGCTTCAGAAATTTCTGCTGATAAAACTGAAGTCAGGGAATTAACAACAATGTTCCTCCATGTTTTACTCCTTGATCCTTTTAGGTATTATTTCCTTATTTGATTAAACTATAGTAGTTTCATTCTTCTATTGGGAGTATACTCTAATCTTAAAATATCCTTCTTCCTCCCCATATTTAAAGATTGGCCCAACTTTTGTAATATTTTTGTGGTCACTGAGATTCCTGAATTGTGTATATATAGATATAAATATAAACATATCTATATCTATATATGCATATATAGATATATACTGCATATCTATATATAGAGATATAGATATGTAAACACCCTCTTAAATATATGTAATTTTTTTTAAAGTGGAAAGTGTCTTGATAGTATTTCTACTCTATCTAAAGTTGTTTTCCCAGTACTGATCCTTCTCTGTTTCCCAGCCTTCCATAGCTCATACTTCTATCCTCAACACACTCAAATCAGCTATCCTTCCACTCTAAATGCTTTTAAATCCATAGCATTCACTAGGAGGTCAGGCACACTTTCTCATATTTCCACAGATGTGAATACACAATGCTCAAAGTTAGCTAAGAAGAATTTTTAGTAGCATCTCCTTCCACTAATGTATTTTAACACAAAGGAATAGGGGGGTGGCTGATGTGCTTATATCCAAATATTCAGCCAGGAGGAAAGATGATCGAAAGGTAATGTGGGATAGTAGTAGAAGGAAAACTGACTTGGGAGTCAAAGGGTCTGAGTTTGTATTTTTTCTCTGTCACTTGTCCTATATGGGAAAATGGCAAATCACTTAAGCTCTCTTTTTTTTTCCTCATCTGGAAAATGGGGATAATACTACTTGTACTATTTTACTCCTAATATTATTTCAAACAACACATTTCCTTTTATATTTGAAGACAGGGAGCTAGGTAGTTCATGGATGGAGAGCTAGGCTTGGGTAAGAAAGAATTCAAATTCAAATGTAGCTTTAGACACCAGTTTTGTGACCTTGGATGAGCCACTTAACCTGTGTTTGCCTTTGTCCACTGGAGAATTCATTGCCTTATTTAATTGTAAACAGCTCCAGTATCTCTGCCAAGAAAATCACATAGACAATATGTTCCATGGGTTTATGAGGAGTCAAACAGGACTGAATAATAGCAACAAAAATTTGTTAAATGCCTACTATGTGCCAGGAACTTTCTCACTATTATTTCATTTATTCCTTGCAACGATCTTTAGAGATAGGCACTATTATTATGTCCATTTTACAGTTGAGAAAAATGAAGCAAACAGAAGATGTAATTTATCCATGATTGCACAGTGTTTGAGCCTAGATTTGGATTAAAGTCTTCTTGATGTCAGGCCCAACTCTCTATCTATTGTGCCATCCAAATGTTGATGTCTCATAAAAATATAGGAAAAACTTCTTTTACTTACTCATTATTTGTATAAGTTGCTTAAAAACAAGATTGTAAGTTGATAAATTTGATAGAACTACTTCCTCTTAAGTGTAATATATACATAAACCATTTAAATCTGTAGAGTCTGATGTGGTAAATTCATACACCATGATGGCCATTCTGGAGTTCCTTCAGGCTGGTCATAGAGTGATGGTTTCAACAGCCAATGTTTGATTTATTTTAGTAAGTTGTAGATTCACTTGTATTAGTGGACAAATCAAGCATATATGATACAATTGCCTGCTCGATTACTGATCTGGAATGGTTGATTTGCTTGCATGGAATGGATGTGGATTTGGAATGCTTAATACAGTGATAAGTATGTGCTAGGGCCATAAGAATAGGCACACAAAAAGAATGCTGTATTTTGAATTTCTGTACACAAATCAGAGTGTTGAAGTTGATTTTTATGTCCTATTTTTCAAGGAATACCATGTAGAAGGTTTCAAATATTGCTTTCAGATTTATAATATCAAGTATAATCATCTAAAATCAAAATTAGAGGCAGCTGATGAATGTTCTAGATCAGGAGTTAGGAAGACCTACATTCAAATCTGGTCTTAGACATTTACTAGTCACTTAATCTGTGTTTGCTTTAATTATCTTTTTTGTAAAATGGAATTAATGATAATACTTACCTTCCAGAATAACTATGAGAATAAAATGACACAATATTGGTAAAGTGTTTTACAAACTTTAAATCACTATGTAATGCTAGTTATTTTCATCATCATCATCATCATCATTATCATCAATGAGTACCACTGATTGGCGGAATGGCTAAGTATATCATGGTCTATGAATGCCATGGAATATTATTATGCTTTGAGCAATGATAGATATAAGGAATAAAGAGAAAACTGGGTGGGTTTATTTGAACTGATGTATAGCAAATTAGAGAGAAACAAGAAAACAATCCATCCAGATAATGATTACAAGATTACAAGATTACAAAAGAAAAGAAAAGAAAACAGAAAGATACCAGAATTTTGATCAAGGGATAATGATTCTTTCCTCTAGTAAACTGACTTCCCTCCTTATTGGTAGAGAGGTGGTGGGCTACTGATGTGGAATAAGGCCTACACTGTCAGATATGGCCACTGGTTTTGCTTAATTTCTTTGGAAAGTATTTCTTTAGAACAAGAGAAGAACTTTTCTCTGGGGAAGTTATTGAGAAATGAAGTAGATGTAAAAAAATTAAAAATATTAATAGACATTTAAATAAAAAATATGTGCTTGAATTGTATGAATGAGTAAGTTTGTATATGAAGAGCCAAAAAGGTTTTGAAAGCTTATAGCTGTTTTTAAAAGACCTAGATATTTGCAACAATCTTTTTTGTTTCTATTATAGTTCTTTTTTTTTCTTAAAGAAAGACATAACTCCTGGTAATTTTAGCATATTCGTTTATAAGGTTTTGTTTCAGAAGGAATTCTCTGATGAATTTCTGCTTAGGCTCAAGGCCTTCCTTATGGATCTTCTCCCCAGTATTAATTCTGTGATGAGAAACAAGAGTTAACTTTCAGTTGACTGCTTCCCCATATTCATTGCAATCATATTCCCCAATATTAATTCTCAAATGTTTATTAATTCTTGAGCTTGGTGAGATTTGTTATTTGTTTACACTATTTTCTGTGAAGTTGACAGCAACCATCTAGAAAATTAAGACACATCCCCTCATTGATCTCCATTTTCTGAATACTTCAGGCCAGTGGGTTCTTTTTGGTTTTGCCTTGAACAACAGAATTTCACATTTGGAAGGGACTTCAACAGAAGTAAGAATCTCTCTACTCCATGCCTGACCTGTGGTCAACAGTTTCTATTTGAAGACGTTCAGTGAGTGAGAACCCACTATTTATTAAGACAATTCATGAACAACACTGATGACAGGGAAGTTTTCCCTCATGTCAAGCCAAAGTTGTTCCTAATTGTAACTTCTTATTCTAATTCTAACTTCCAGGACTAAGAAGAACAAATCTTATCCTTCTTGTATCAGATATTTGAATTCACTTGTTTTGTCTCCTTGGAATCTTATACAGGTTAGACATGTTCAGGTTCTTCAATTGATCCTCTTTTGTCACAGGGCCCTTCCCCAACCTGGCTAGTTTCTTCTGTCCAGTTTCCAGCTTATTATTCTAAATTGTAGTACCCACAATTTGAATTGAGAGCTATATGACTAGGAACTAAATTACAAATGGAGTTCTTTCCAACTCTGAGATTGAGAGATTCTATAATTTAAACCCACAGAACCCTCCAGATGTGGTCTGACCAGTACAGAAGACAGAAAGGCCTCTTAAGTTTTTTTTTTTTTTTTTTACATTTTGGGTGTCTTATAATGTAGCCTGAAATTTTGTTCACTTTTCTAGCTGCCATATTACATTGTTGACTCATATTGAAAGTCCCCAGATTTTTCAGACTAATTGTTGACTAGCTACACTGCCTCCCCTACCTCCCAACACCAGCTTGTACTTGTAAGGCTGATTTATTTATTGATTTTTACCCATGTAAGACTTTACATTTATACTCATTATATTTAATTACACAAGATTGCCCCAACTTCTAGCCTATCGGGAAATTTCTGAATCTTAAGAATTGACCATTACTCTGAACTTTGTGTATAAAATTTAGGAATTTGGATAGCATGCTATCTAGAATTCTTTGAGAGTGTAAATAAATGTTTTAGAATTTGTTTCTTTTTATTTCAAAATTTCAAAAGATTCTTCATTTTATAGGTATACATAATGCCTCCATCTGTATAATCAGAAGTCCTCTATACCTTAGTAGATAGTTTCAAGAATTATGGTCACCAAAACAACACCATCTTCTGATGATGAACCTGTGAATACAGTTTGTGAGGTTTCAGAATATCTGTCTCACTAATCATAAGATCATCTTAGGGAGTATAGGTAAATTGTAACTATTGAACCTCCAGGGGCATCTAATTGTGAAGTAGCCATAGAGATGTAGCCTCCATCAGCACAATGGACTTTCTCTTATTGGCAAGTGAACAGGGAATATTTTGACTTTATAAAAAGTTTAGTGAATTATATCCTCATGACAATTACTGTAGTTCAGAAATGATATGTCTGTTAAGTAGTTATCTGCTTATCAGGAGCAGGTATTAGATAGATAGAATTTAAATATTTCTACCCAATGGAGTTTATCATCTAAGACAGTCAATAATGGTTTAGACAGACATGAAGAACATGTATACAGCAGGGCAAATGTAGACAAGTACATCTAAGATAAATATATTAGGAAATTATTCATATTATATAGAAGCAAATAGGTAAGTGCATATTGTGTAATGGTGAACCAGGGAAAGAGTCATGAAAGTTATGTGATTACATAGGGTGTGATCAAGAGAAATTCATTACTTCTTGGCTAATGAGTCAAGAGAGTCTTCCTGGATTTAGGGTCTACTTTCACATAAATTCATTTCTTGTTGTTATTTGTCTTGAGCTGGTGATTATTTCTAAGCAGTGGGTCAAATGTGACATGGAATAAGGCATAGGGGATATATAATGTAGCTTAGAAAGCCTCATACTAAAACGTGAAATTGAATTCACTTTGTTGCAAAGATCAAAAGAGATACCACATCCAAAATGCTTTTCAAGCTTTAATGCTCTATCTACATAGCATTTATTTTTATTATTTGAAAATGAGTTGGGCTTCACTTGGGCAGATTTAGCATGATATAGTAGAATGGACATAGGACTGGAAGATAGCAGACTTGAAAAGCTCTTGTCATTACTTTGTCATTTCCTAGCTGTGTAATGATACTTCCCCTCTCAGGACCTCAGTTTCCTCGGAGGGTCTTAGAAAAGATTCTATCTAAGGTTTCTGTCAGCTCTGATATTCTATATATTATATTCTGGCACCTTGACTTCAAATTTCCCAAACTTGCCACTATAATTGAGAAAGCTCTGCTGCCATTTTTTTATTTGTTTGCTCTATGCCCTTTCCCCCTTGAAAAAATATAATTTTTTTTCATTACCTTATTCTGATCAGACCATCAGACTGTCAGAAGTGCAAAGTGTGGGAAGAAAAATATCTCGTATTTATGTCTCTTTGATTGCATTAATCCCCTCTCTTGGCTCTCTCCCTTGGTTTCTGCATTCACTTTGTGTTGGCCAGTTCTTTTTAGTGATCTGTGCCCATTCAGGTTTTGTGTCGTAAGCTGATAATAACACTGCACTGTGAATTTACACAGCATTTATCTCAGAAGAGATCAAAGTACTTTACAGACACTATCTTGCTATTCCTTCAGACTTTTCTGTGGGGTAAATAGAGAGCAACTATTATTATCCTTATTTTTACAGATGAGGAAATGGATATACAGAGTTATTAAATGATTGGCTCAGTTTCACACAGCAGCTAAGTGATATATCTAGAAGTAAAAACATTTCACTCAGTTAAATGTTTTAACCACTGGGACATTTGGATTATGTTTGGAGTATCTTGCTAACGAAGCAATCACAAATGAACGTTTTTCCCTAAAAACATATTTTTACTTGTCTTTTTCCTCTAGATAGTATTTTTACATTTGTGTATTAAAGGATTTGGCTCATTGCCTTAGGTGATGTTTGTTTTCCAGCTGAATTGCTTATAGTATGGGCTTGGACATAAATGCCTTTAAGACTTGAATGAATTACACAGAAGAATAGAGTATATGTTCATGACATTGGCTATGGACCTTCCATGTGTCATGATAGATGGAGGGATGGTGAACCATTTTGACTCAAAGGATGATCTTTGAGTATCATGAGATCTAATTTAGAGGTAGGAGGATGATCAAACCAGGTCTCTAGGCATCCCTTGCAGCTTTATAGTTCTTTGATTAGTTGTCATTCTTGTGGCAAAATTTTCTTGCAATAAGGATCGCGTACGTAAGATATATTATAGAAATCATCCTGCTTAATATTTCTTTTGGAATGGGATGTCAACTCATTCAATTATTGATCTATATTATTTTTTTTAAGGAATTTAGTACTTACTTTGCTAAAAAGAGATTTCTAAAATGATCTTTGAAGCTTAAGGAATTTTATTTTGAAATGGTTTATTAAACATTCTGAAACTCCCTTATGCAAGTATGGTGAGGTCTAAGTATGTGCAGTGTAAGGTGTGGCCTATGCACAGGTGCCAAGTGAGACTTGAATTTTTTTGGTTCTTTTGGGACTTGGGTAATCATGATTTGGGTTGTTTCCAGGGCTGCTCTCTAAATAATTTTGTTGTCTCTGTTTGGTGTGCTGTTCAGATCTTGCTAGGCATATTCAAGCTCTTCTCTCTCTCTATGTCTAGATTTTACAAGAATGCATTCTTAAAAACCATTTATAAGAGAGAGCCCATCATTTTTCCATTGCTTTAGTGGGAAGGAAGTGAATTTCCTTGTCTTCAAATGAGTCTATGGATTTGGGCCTTTTCTTTTGTGGGTTTAGCTCAGATTATAGGTAAGTTTTAATTTTCCTTCTCTTATGCCCCATTTTCTAAGTCTGGGACTACAATGGAGTAGGTGGGAAAGAACAAAGTATTGGAGAAGAGTGCCTTGCAGAGGAATGAAACTCATAAGAGGGATCCTTTTCTGAATGAAAACCTGGCTTTGTAAGATTTCAAGTCTTCTTCTTCCCCAGTTCTTGTAATCAGGTAGTCAATAGTGTTAGGCCTGGAGTCAGTAAATTGTTGTTCTTCAGTAGTTTTAGTTGGGACTGACTCTTTGTGACCCTAATTTGGAGTTTTCTTGGCAACAATAGTAGAGTGGTTTGCCATTTCCTTCTCCAGCTTATTTTATAGAAGAGAAAATGGAGATAAACAGTGTGAAATGATTGAATAGGATCATAAAGAATAGGGTTTTAGTGTTTGGGGCCAGTCTTGAATTTGGGAAAATGAGTTTTCTTGACTTCAGGCTTGGCGCTTTATCCACTACACTACCTAACTGCACAGGGTCAGAAAATCCTGAGTTCAAATTTTACCTTAGATATTCACTAGCTATGTGATCCTGAACTAAAAATTTAACACTATCTGCCTTAGGAAACTAATGTAAAATGAGACTCATCATAGCACCTACCTCCCAGAGATGCTGTGAGGATCAAATGAGATAATATTTGTAAAACACTCTGAAAGTGCTTGACACATAGCATGGCAGGTACTTGATAAATGTTTCATTGTGCTTTCTTCTTTATCTGCGGGAGAATTCACTGTCTTGACTTATTTCTGTGGGTTATTCTTGTTTCCTTGACCTCAGAGCTCTCCGGTTCCTGAATTTCCACAGTCTCTTGTGTTTGAAAATCTGATCATGTATTGTTACTCACTTTTTGGGACATGCTGCCGAAATAATTTATGAGCTACATTTCTGTCTTCTTGCCATGAATCCCACAGGGAACCAGATCCATGCCCAGAGAACACTTAGCAGAGTCCAGTCCTGACCAGTTGCCATTTTGAATAGCTGTTCTATGATTGATGCCCTAATACCTCACCATGGCTATTGCCTACATGGTGGCAAAGGAACTGCTTTATGCAGTTCCTTCAGTTGAAAAAAATCAGTCAATTCAAGGTAAAAAAAAATTAGTTGAATCAGTGGTACCATATAGATTAAATAACTGCTTGGTAAACCAAACTGTTTCTTTTTCAACTGGTTCTTTCAATACCCTAGAGATTCAGGCTAAATGTCTTCATGTAGTATCAGAAAAGATGTTCTTGGCGAATGGTCAGAATAAAGGATGAGGAAGTTTGGGCTATAAATCCAACTCAACCACTAGAGTGGCCTTAGGCAAATTTTGCAACTTTTCCCTGTCTCCGTTGTTTCCTGAAATAAAAAAGGGAAATAAATGGTTGGGATAAGAGTGATCATTCTGAGAACTTGTGGCAGAGGATGAACATAATAGGTACTGGTCATGTGGGAATATGGCAAAATACTTTGAAATTTTAAGTACAATGAAAGTGAATGTCCTAGTCTTGTTTTTGCCTTTTTTTACCCCTTTGCTTATGATTCATTCTTCTTTACTCTCTCTTCCTACCCATGCCACTCCCCAATGCAATAATCACCTGAATCTGGGTCAATGAAGCTACTATTAAAGTGGCAAAGTATTAAAATATGTATTTTGTGTAAAATGTGTTCTATCTAATAGAGTTTTATGGTGCTATTAGAAAGTGAAATGTCAATCATTATTTGAAGGCAGGATGGTCGGTAGGAAGAGTGGAAGGCTCAGAAAACTAGTTTCTTTTCCACCTACTTCCATGTACTACTTGTGCATCCATGGTGAGTCAACTTTTTTTTTTTTTTTGGCCAAAGTATCCATCTTCCCCTTTGTAAAATGATATACAGTTGAATTTAAGAGCATGAGTGTTGATTGTCTTCGAAGATGTTGTTCTAGATCTTTTCAAGGTTTTAAGGATGTCCTTCCACTTTGAGATGTTATAGGGACATGTTGAAAATAACTCTTAATAGATCCTGAGGGTTTAGTTACTAATGTTTCAGTGTGATGGCTTTATATTTTGGAAAATGGCAAGCACTACAAATCAGGACTTGATTTGTTATTTTGATGATTGTCTAGGCTTACGACAGAGATGGGGAAAATATTAATGATATACCCTGAGCATCAACCTTTTTGGATTTCACTTCCTGATCTTTTTCTCTTCTCTTTCTCTTTCCTGTCTCTTCCCCAACTTTCTCTTCTTTCCTCCATCATTTATTCTCCTTCTGTTTTCTTCCTCTTTCTCTTTCCCACAGGGTGATTGGCAAGGGGGATGTGGTTAGGGTTGATGAGGTGAGAAACATTCCAGTTCCTTTTTTTCTTCCTACTTCAAACTCTAACCAGACATGAAACATAACCAGACCGTCTTCATGCAAACCACGAATGGAAACTCCAGTAACCTCAATCTAGAAACACACTGGGAGTATTAAGGCCAAATACACTTTCACAGTGGCTTGAGTTCCAAGAAACACTCTGACCATGACTTTCAGCTAAATCCAATAAAAATTTATTTACCCAGTAGTACAATTGGTGTGACAAGAATTTACTGATCTCTGCTGGCCATTATTACCTGAGATGGAACCGTTATGAGTTAGAATGGTCTTTGGGACTCTAGGGTAGACTTAACCTTAGTTATGGATTAGATAAATTGAGTTCCTGTAGTCCAAAATCTTAGTGTTGATGACTCCTTACCATAAAATTTTATTCTCAATTTCCTCATTGGAGCAGTTATGTTTTGATATCAAGTCCAGAGAAGAGTATCTGTCTATTAGATAGTTATTGTGTATTATAAATTATCTCAAATCTTCCAACCTTCAAATGGACTATTTTTGGTATTATTATCATCATCAAGTCTAATTCTCTTATTTGTCAAAGAACACATGAGATCAGGAATACAGTGATCCTTTTCACATCTTGACTTACTCCATCACAGTTTCTGAATCACAGATTAGCATAAGAAAATATATGAGAATTTTTGGGGGGAATTTTATGGAACCAAAGATGATACTAAAGATGGAGAAGATGACTCAGAACCTTTGACCAAATACTTAATCCCAAATTTACAATAAGGTACTATAAACAGCCCATAAAAGATAAAGATATCAGACTTCTTTGGTATGAAGGGAAGGACAAAAAAATTTTACTTGGATCTTCCAGATCATAGGAGAGCCATGCCCCTAACCCACCACTATGTGGAAGTTATAATTATATCAGGTTATATAGAAACATATACATAATATGATAGAATAAATGCAATGAATCCTTTTATTCTTATGTAATTTACTATATTTTTCAAAATATTTAGTTTTTCAATTAATAAAATATTCTTTTCTTCTCTCCCACCTCCTTTATCCTACTGGGGAAGAAAAAAAGAAAAATAAAACCTTTGTAATAAACATGTATAGTCACGCAAAACACATTCCCACATTGGTCATATCCAAAAACTGCTTCATTCTATACTGTGAGTTCATCTTTCATGTTTTTGGGAAACTGGCTTCATCATGGATCCTCTGATCCATGATGGCTTCATGGCTGATCAGTAGTTGGTTTACATTGCAGTGCTTATTATATAAATTATTTCTCTTGCTCTGTTCACTTTATTTCTAAATGTTTTGTAGGTGTCTTCCCAGATTTCTTTGACACCATGCTTTTTGTCACTTCTTACAGTACAATGGTATTCCATTCCATTCATATGCAATATTCTGTATAGCCATTCCCTAGTTAATAGGAGTTCTCTTTGTTTTCCATTTTTGTCACTCCAAAAAAGAATAAAAAAAGAGAGGCTGTGACTATTTTTGTTCACATACTCCATGTATTCTGATACAAGTTAATTTTAGACACATTTTCAGTCTGGGTAGAATGATGCTCACTGCTACCATTTGTTTATGATCCAAAAATTGTAGTATTTCTGATAGATTTCTTTGAAAAAGTCACAATTGTGAACACTAAGAAATAGTTCCTTTTAGGGTTTGCTTGTTTTTGAATACTCTTTGATTTGAGGAGTAGAAATTTGTAAACCTAACATTGGAATTAAAGGATTGATTTAAAAGCTTGCAAACGTTTTACATAACTGATCTAGAAATAAGGGATATTGGTTTACTGTTCTTCAGAAGTTTTTACTTATGATTGAAAAGTGATGTAAATTGTTACTTCACTTGTAAATGATTAAGTTATTTCTTCCTGTTCTAAAATTCTAATATAATCCCTGAAATGTAATTCCTTTCTATTCTATTCTAAAATTCTATGTTTCCATGCACTGATTGCCATGAATTTAACTTTGATTTATTTTCTCATATATCCTTCTCCAACAAGCTATACTGCCCTACTTTCTGTTTCTCACAAACAACACTGCATATCCCCATTCTGCATCTTTTAACCAGTTACCCCCTAGGCCTGGAAGGCTTTTTTGCCTCTCCTTGGTCTCCCACTTTCCCTGCTTCTTTCAAGTCTGAGCTCAAATCCTATCTTTGCTTGAGGCCTTTCTAGGTCTCTGTTCCATTCTGAGCCTTTGCTGGGTCTTGCCTTCTGAGATCACTTCCATTAATGCTGTATGTACATCACTTGTATATATTAAGTTATTTGTATACTTCCATATACCATGTCTCTCCCATTTGAAAGGAGGCTTCTTGATAGTAGAAATCATTCTTGACATTCTGGTGGTTAGCACAATGTTAGTATATTTGCTGACTGACAGGTGACATAATGAATAGAGATCTAGCCAGCCTTAGAATCAGAAAAACTCCTGCTCAAATTTCATCTCTGACATTATTGGTCTTGTGACAATTAGGCTTCTCATCTCAGTGCCTGAGACAACTTTCAAAACAATAAGTTGTAGAGGGCAAATATGTATTGGTGGAGGGAATTTCTTCACTAGAAGTTCTTCATGCTAATGAAATCATAAGCCTGAACAAAAGTAAAAAATCTTTCTTTGAAGAAAGGTCATCAAAAATTTAGTATTACATGTTTTCTGAAGAAAATTATCCTTTGTTTTGGGAACATGGGGTTTGAAATGTGAAGGTAATCAACAGGTTACTAGGCTACTGGGGTTTGCCAAAGTGCCAAGATACTTTTAAAGAGGGGAAGTGACCAAAGAGCTCTAGGTGGAAAATGATATGGAAATAGAACACAATATTCAAGTCTCAGATGCTCTCACTGGGGTAAAAGAGAGAATATGTACTCACAAATAAAGGATCATGTGGACATGGCTCTCTTCAACAATGAAATGTTTCAAACCACCTCCAATTGTTCACTGAAGAAAGCCATATACACCCAGAGAGAGGGATGTGAAATGTGGACCACAACATAACATTCTCATACTCCTTGATTGATGTTTGCTTACATTGTGTTTCCTTTATCTGATATATCGTTTGTGTAGATAAGATTTTTCTTGCACAACAATGATAAGTTTGGAAATGTGTATACATATATTCGATTTGCCAATATTTTAACATAATTAACATGTAGTGGATATCCTGCCATCTAGGGGAGGGGTGGGGAGTTGGGGGGAAAAATTTGTAACGGAAAGCTATGTAAGGGTTATTGTTGAAGAATTACTCACACATATGTTATGCAAATAAAATTTAAAAAAAATAAAAAAAATAAAGGATCATGTTACAAAAAGATCAGCAGAAACCAAAAGTAGAATGTCAAAGAAAATGGATTGGGGACTTCTTTTGCATAATTGGAAGTACTGTGGGCCCTCAGATGTTGACTATTGAGTGCATAAAGTGGCAGTGGGTCTTAAGAGATGTGAGATAACTTCTTGCAATGTTTGCCCTTCATTTTTGAACAGAACCAATGACCTTAAGGGGTGATGTCTTGACTTGTGCATGAAATAGATTTAAGTGAGGCAGAGTTGCACAAAGTTCTCAGCCTTGCTCTCTTTTCCAGAGTCATTGGAAGTTCAATAGCAAGATGAAAATCAAGAAGATTGGTGATAGCCCAGGATGCAGTGGATCCCCTTGGTGTCTTTGATGCCTGACCAGACTCTCAGTGCTCCACAGTATCTGCTTCAGCCTTTTTCATGGCTTTTGGAAGAAATTGCTGTCATCTGTCCATTCCAGGTCTATTCATTTGCCCGGGGAAGTCTTCACATGCTTGGAGTAGATGCCTCCTAATTCTTTGATGGATTTGATGCCCTGGTTTAATTGACCTGTCAAGATGGTTTTGCCTGTGTGGCTGCTGCACATGCTTCAGCTTCTTGGAGCCACAGGTGAGAGCAGAGTACCAAGTAGACACCAAAGGTGGATGAGCAACCCTGAAAAGGCTCAGCAAGCCCTCACACAAGAGATGCTAATTGTCCTCTTTGAACATCCCATACACTTCCTGAGATAAAGAATATAATATGATTGCTCTCCCATACAAGCTAGCATAAATAAGTGCTCTATAAACCTTAAAGTATTTTATAGGCTTAGGAGCTTTGATTTCATTGAAATAGGAAACTTCTGGATGAAGAAGCTTCCTTTACCAATGAAGGTTGGTACCTTCTCTATAACTTTTTAGAGTTCGTTGCCTGGAGCACTAAGACGTTAAATAAGTTCCTAGAATCATAGATAGAGTTGGAGAGGTCCTGAGAGACCATTGAATTTGAGCTCTTCTCATTTTACAGATAGGGGAATTGAGGCACAGAGAAGTTGTGACTTTGGGTCACACAGTCATATGTGTAGCAAGTGTTACTTGAACCCCAGACTTCCTGACTGAAGAAAGCTAGTTCTCCAACTATTTCACCCCTAAAGTTTTCTAGAAATGCTAGTTATAATGATATAAACAACATTTGCAGAGTGCTTTAGAGTTTTAAAATCACTTTTACTTATGTTATTTCAATTGATTCTTTAAACAGTAGAAAGGACATGTATTGATTCCCTACTTTATAACTAAGGAGAAAGTGAAGTTCAATGAGATTAATTATTTCTCTAAGGTTATATGACTGGTAATTGATAGAGTTAAGCCTGGGATATAGCCTATCTTACTTCCGGGGTTAGTGATTTTCCACTAAGCTACAATGCATTGTCATCAATAAATGTCTCATGGTTATATATGATTATTATGATGATGATAATAATAATAGCTAACATTTACATAATGGCTACTTTATATCAGGGACTGTGCTAAGCTCTATATTATTTATTATTTTATTATTTTATTTAATTATATTATATTATTATATTATTTCATTTCACCCTCATGAGAACCCTGAGAATTAGATACCATTATTATCTTCATTTTTACAGTTGAGAAAAGGGAGGCAAGGAGAGGTTGAATTACTTGCCTAGAATCATGCTGCAGCTAGTTAGTATCTGAGGACAAATTTCAATTCAAGTCTTTTGGATTCTAGGTCCAGTGCTCTTGAAGCTTCCATTCTAGGTCAGATTGAAATGACATGGCTACTTAGGGAAAAATGGATGAATAAATGACTGAGGAAAAAAAAAGAATTTATTAAGCTCTTAGTGCAAAACACTGTCTTCAGCCCTGGAGATACAAATAGGAAAGATAGATATAGATAGAGATTGATAGATAGATGGATAGATAGATATAGATATAGAAAAATATCTTTAGGTCAGCTTTTGGAGTGATTGACGGTCAATCAAAATATGAGCAGACCCTTGAGATTATGCTATGAAATTTATATTATGGGCCTCATTATAAACTAAAATTATTTAATATCTTGTGCAATCATTTCAATCCAATTCAACTAACTATATTAAGGCCCTACTGTGTGTTACTTAATACTTCACTATCCAGTTTTGAATGGAATCCAAGGTTGATAAAAATAACTCACATTTATATACTACTTCAGATCTGGCAAAACACTTTTTTCACAACAGTTCTATAAGGCAAGCAGTACAAATATTATTTATTATTGGCCTCATTTTATAGAGAAAGATGCTGAAGTTTAGGGAGGTTAGATGAGTTGCTTAACTAGTGTGCATGAGAACTAGTACTTAAATTTTTATGTTCTAGATCCAAGACCATTGAGCTCACTTCATTATAGTACAAGATGGAATGTTGAATTATAC
The DNA here is from genome assembly GCA_023553655.1 of Myrmecobius fasciatus. Taxonomy (NCBI): domain Eukaryota; kingdom Metazoa; phylum Chordata; class Mammalia; order Dasyuromorphia; family Myrmecobiidae; genus Myrmecobius; species Myrmecobius fasciatus. The sequence goes on from JAJPUD010005734.1 coordinate 97,902, forward strand.
CTTCTTTCAAACAATATCAGTTCAAACCATCCCAGTAGGGTGAAATAATATGATATCCCTAACAATTTCCTCTGTTCCCACAAGACTTTTACTAAAGGAACAGAATATTGCAATCTCTTCTGAAGGTCCCTACCTTCCTCATGATTGCAAAGGGTTAAGCTGTCTTTTCCTTTGCTGTCAGACCATGCAATCAGTCAACACAGTTTCCTGTTTGAGGCTTAATTATTCCTTTCTATGCCTACAGTTAAATTGCTTAGAATTGTGATTCATTTGCCATAATTAGATATAATATTTAGACTATATCTGTGTTTATTATACACTTTTCCCTTCAAGGACTGTCATTTTCCTTCTCCCCCTCTTCTTTGCATTTCATATATATACACATATACATATAGATCATAATAATACCATAATAAATGCTAATGACTTAAATATGGCCTCAAATTTCTAATAATTTGTCATTCAGGTGATCCCAGAGTACTATGTGTTTTTCTTAAACTTGGAATACATACTAGGCCTTGAATATGCTTTCTCCCCATACCTGGGGAGTTTATTTTCTCTGCCTTTTGGGCTACTTTACCATTTGAGAAGGAAACAGAAATGATTTATAGTGGAGAGGGAGAAAGTAAAGCAAAATCACTCTCCTGGTGGGTTAGGATAGGAAATCATTTGGAGACATTCACAGGCAAGGAAGATAGCTGTTGTTCTCCTTTCTTAGGGCAACTAGTCTCTGAAGAGAGGCCGCTCCTATGTTGCCAGTGTCCAACCTGTAAGGGTGACTGGAGAATGGGGAGCATGATTCAGCAGGCAGCATTTCCTCTCCTCTCAGTGTCTTAGGGGGACCAAGAGGTGACAAGAGAAGAAGAAGGCATGAACAAGAAAAGAAGTGAGACAGAAAGAGAAAGAAAAAGTCTGCGTTCCTCAAATGCAGGAACAAATGGAACAACCAGCCTCTTCATCTTTGCCTGGAGCTTCCTGGCTGCCACTTTGGCACTGAGGACTTCCTCCTCCTCCAGACACACTGTGCTGGTGTTTCAGGGGTAAACAATAAGTTAATTGAGTAGTGTGTCGGCAGATTGGCATGCAGTGGTACCTGAGTTTTGGATTTCTTTGTTATATTAACCTGAAACAGCAAGGCACCTTTCAAACCCCCCACAAGCACATAAACACATACTACTTTCTCACCCCTTGTTCTCCTTTGCTAATACCATCCCCTTTCCAATAATTTACAGAAATAGAAGAGTAACTGGGGGAGCTGGAGCATGATCTACCCTCTCAAGGATTCAGATCCAATGAATCATCAATAAAGGTCTCATGAGGTCTGGTTTCAGGGAGAATGAAAAGTCTGTTCCTTATATAAGGTGGTGAAGCTCTGGGTAACTGCAAAATATAATTGATTAAGGCTCAAGGCTCATTGTGCACATTTCACCCACTGTTGGAGATTGTGTACATCATCAGAGCAAAGTAAACCACATCAGCTGTGTAATTTTAAACCTGTTCTCTCTTCTGGAATAAGTACTGTGCCCTTGTTCTACTTCCTTGCATCTTCCAGATTGCACATTTCTCCCCTTCACATCTTGCTGTTTGTTTGTAACCTGTATGCAATATTTGATTTGTTCCCAGCCTCCTCCCCCTCAATGTCTGGAATCCTCTTTTTCACCTACTTCAATCAATCAATTAATCAACTAACATTTATTAAGCATTTATTATGTGCCAGGTATTACACTAACTGCTGGGAATACAAAAAGAATCAAAATTCAGTCCCTGCCCTTCATTTAGAACCCTTTTCTCTCTTCTAAGCTTAGTTTAGAGACCTTTCAGGATTTTCCTAATTGATAATGCCTCCCCTCCTATTCCAGTCACATTGTATTTATTTTGTATATATGCTGTATTTATTTATTTGAGAACATGTTGTATCTACCCCAGTAGAATCCAAGTTGCTTGAGGGTAGGGACTGTCTTTCTTTTGACATTATATTTCCAGTGTCTAGCACAGTGCCTGGCACATGGTAGTTGCTTAAATACAAATGCTTGATGATTTGTTTTATTGAGCCCATAATCTCTTTGCCTTTTGAACCAAAGGGGAAAAAAACACATTTATTAAGTACTTGCTATGTGCCAAACACTGTGCTAATCCCCAGGGGATACAAACAGAAAAAACAAGACAGTACCTTCTCTCAAAGATTTTACCCTGTAATGGGGAAGAAAACATCTAAGAGAAAATTCAGCAATCTTAAGTGAATGAAAAAGTCTGGAAGTCCTAAGGATGCTGGATGCAGGGGTAAGGTGGGTAACAAAGGTAGGTAACCCTGGGGGTCCTAAGGTTATATCAACAATAGATCAAATGACAGTATTCTGGGGTGGTATCAGTATAGAAGTGGGCAGGTGGTAAAACCCTTCATCTCAATGGAAGAAATTGATTTTTGGATTTCTGTCTCAAACAAGTTATATAAGTAGTAAAAACACCCAATTGAAGGGGGAAAGAAAGAGGCAAAGGCATCCCGAGGGTAGTAAGTCTTCTTCCTACCTGTCCCAAATAGATGATTGGGCATTGATTAGGAATCAGAAGAAAGGAGAGGAAGAAAGGTACCCTTATTTAACAGGTGGGAATAAAGTTGTGCCTTGAAGATTCATAGTAAGAGTCCTTCATCTATCTGCTGTAGGATTAAACATCTTATTAGATAGTCATAGTGTCTCAGTATAGTCTTTCTGAGTAATTGAGAAATAGTGGATTCACCAGTTCAATTGATAAGTGGCTAATTCAGGAAAAAAGCAAGAGGTCTACATCTCATCCCCATCCTAAATCAACTATTTAAACTGAAATAGGTTGACTTGCCTAAATCAGCTTTAGCTTTCTGCCAAATTCACCAAATTTAATTCTCCCCTCCTTTCCCACTCCTCCCACTTTCTTAGTTCATTAGTGGTACTTTATGTTTAAAAGACCTTATAATTCACTGTTCTCTGTTTATTACAAGTCTTTTTGCTCTAGTCGAACCAAGGTCCATTCCTCCTCTGACACCAATATTCCCTTGCTGAGGCCCAAGAAAAATAAACAATTGGAGAAGGAAGTGTTGGTTTTTATTTTCCTTACTTAGCTCTTGATGGCTGATTTAATCAGGTTGGAGGATTCCCTTCCTGACTGGAGCGGGCCAGTAACCTGAGTGGCTTCAGAGATCTATCCCAAGCTTTGGCCTGCCGATGGGTCTGGGATGACAGAACATCTGCCAATTAGCAGAATGCCTTTAATGCCACTGGAATAGAGAAGAGTGTGTGTTTACAAAGGGTTTTACAATCATTTTCAGTATCAATTCCTCCCAGGGATAGTAAAGTGAGCCCCATTCTGCTGATTTGGAAATGAATGACTGGAAAGATCTCAAGAACAGGTATACCAAAGTATGAGCATGTAGTGGTACCTGAGTTTTGGATTTCTTTGTTATATTAACCTGAAACAGCAAGGAACCTACCAGGACACACTCACTGGTTCTGAATATTCTCTGGGGATTTGTTTTAGATCATAAAGAAAACATTTACAATATCCACCTGAATGGATGAATGAAAAAGCACTGACCAAGAAATTCTACAAGTGCCAGACACTGTGCTACATTTCCCCAAATCCTTCCTTTAGAGAAGAAACAAATCATTACCAATGCCTACAATGTATAAGGCAGGTGATCACTGAAAAAAATTGAAGATAAGCTGTCTGCCCACAAGATAGTTGTCTGTCTGTCTGTCTCTCTGTATCTCTCTCTGTCTCTGTCTCTATCTCTGCCTCTCTCTTTTAGATAACAAATTGCCTCTTTATTGGTTGAGGGAGGGGATAGGGAAATTGAAGAATAGAAGTGGTGAAACCCTCAGAACTGGCTAAGGCTTCTGGGGAGGTCATCAGCAATGCCTTTTTTTGTGGGCAAGGCCTGGTTGGCACAAGATATCCCAGCCACCTCCTCCTGGGGCCCCCTGGGCCTGAGTCTGCATTCTCATCTGATTCCCCCTTCTCTTTTAAAGCAGGATTTAAAAACAACAACAACAAAAAAAACCTTTTTGGTATCATGGATCCTTTTATCAATCAGGGTAAGTCTTTTAGCCCTACTCATAATTATATTTTTAAATGCATAAAATATAATACATAGGAAGCCAATTATATTGAAATATATATAAGTTTTTTCCTATCCAAGTTCATAGCCTTCTGAAATCTACTCAGGGTAAGAATCTTTACTTGAAACTTTTTTTTTTTTTTTTTTTTTTTTTTTTTTTTTTAAGAACACACCAGGCTGGATGAATATAAGAAGTGGGTTGAGTTGAAAGAAGAGATGGGGACCAGGTAGAGAAAACACCAATGGTTCTTTGATCTCTGGGCCATTTGGAATATAATTTGTTTCACAGCCAATCAGGCCCAGTTGAGCTGGACACTGCTTAGTGATGTGATCACTAGTGGTTCCTTGGATGCCTAGGGAAGTTTTGCAAATAAGAATCCCTCCCCTATGAAAATTCTGCCAACTGGTTGGCATTGAAGTTGGGGAAGGGGGTTGAAGAACTGTGATGGTGTCCCCAGGGGGAAAATTGTTTCGGTAGGAAACTGCCCAGGAATCTGGGCTCTTGTGTGTAATGTAAGGAACAGAAAGTTTTTTCTGTGGGAGCTGGGAAGGCCCTGAATTATGCCAGTTGCTGTACTCAGAGAGACGCTGGGGCCTCAGGCAATCATATAACCTAGATAAGCTTACTGAGTGGAATCATGTGTCAGCCTGGCAAGGGAGAGAAAAGACAGTGGTGGGATGGATGGGTGGGTGGGGAGGAATTTATTGCTAGGGCTCCAAGTAGCTTTTTTGGAGAAGCTATGATTTGAGGAAGTGGTTGCAGTTTGAACTTAGAAGGGTGGTCGAGGCTGAGTCCCCACTTTGGAAACAGAGGGGTGCATGGGTAACCAGGTCATTTCAAGAAAGGAGATGTGGGAGGCTGTAGGTGTGTACTGGGAGGAGGGGATGCTGGCAGAGAAAATCCACAAAAGGGTGGGGCCTTAGTTGTTCCTCAGGCTGCACCATATGGGAAAAAAGCCCCCAGGGGTGGGGGTGGGAGAGGTGAGATTGAAAACTGGAGCTAATAAGATATTAGGCAGTTATGACATGGCAGCCTTCTGACAGCTTCCTGGAGGGGTCTGGGGGCATTTGAGGAGGGGTAAAGGAAGAAAGGAGAAAAGCCCCTAGAGGTGGGAGTGGGAGGGGTGAGATTGAAAAATGGAGCTAAGAAGGTATTAGGCAGGCTTCTGACAGCCTCCTGGTGGGGTCTAGGGGCATTTGAGGAGGGGTAAAGGGAAAAGGAAAGGCCAAAAAACAAAAACAAAAAGCCAAACCTAATTCAATGAAGCCTTGAGTCAAACTTAAAAAAAAAAAAAAAGCACCTTACCAAAAAACCTTCCCAAAGACAACGGTCTATTCCTATCTATGGCACAATGTGACCATCCCCTTCCCACTCACACACACCATAACTATGCCCAGACTGATTAGATAAAATGCCACTGTACTGGTGGTATCAGATGATGGAACCAGCCAAAAAGCAGAGGACAAGGGAGGACAGACTGCCTCTAGTGCAGGTGAGAAGAGAACTGAAGAGTCCCCAAAGAATAAAGCTCGTTCCCCAGGAAACCATCTGCCAACGCCAGCTGGGAGGGATGCAGAATCTTCTCATTTGTCTCTGGGACTTTGCAAAGAAGTGCCAGGTTTTCACTTTGTCCTATTAGTGGTTTGGCTTCTGTCTGTGGGCTGTGAGGTCAGGGAGCAGGTACTGATCGCCTGCCCCACATTCCCCTCCCCCTTTTCCTCATCGTACCTGGACCAGACCAAGGCTATCTTTTGGCAAGAGGGGCAAAGTAGGTCAGTTTCAGTGGTGGAGTGTTGCAATGTTTTTAAGGGAGAAGCAGATGGGTGTTGCAACTAGGGATGGGCAAACTAGTTTAGAAAAAATGCTCTCTCCCACCCCCCACCCCCACCCTTGAACTTTCACCTATTTCCATATCAGAGTTTGAAGTAAATCACATTGACAATTTTTTTCTTTTTTGAAAAAATTAATTAAAACTACCTACTCTTTAAATATATATAAATTTCATTACTTATATATTAATATATATATACATATTATTACATATATATTAAAATACACACACACACACACACACACACACATAGTGAGTTTCCAATAGGTTTGAATTTAGCACTACTGACCTCTCAGAACTACTATCTCTATCTCCATAGAAAAATTTCCAAGAGATTCCTCAACTTTCTTTAGTAATATGTGCACCAGTGGCTCCCATGGAGAAGCCTGGAAATAGTTTGCATCTGTAATAATCTAATTTGTTGGGGAGGGGGAGTAGATGGTGACATTTTAAGGTGATGAGACCTCAACTTCCATGTAATTTCTTGGCAAAAAGGTCAAGGGGTTAAGAAAGAATTCCCAAAGGTAAAGGATTTCTCCTGGAATCTACAGCTTTCCTTGAGTTAGGATTTGGGGATGACTGATTTGAAGGAAAAGCTGTGGTCATCTCAGTCTTCTGCTCAATTTAGTTGATTCTGGAAGCTTGAAATCAACCAGACATCTTTAAAAAAATTTTTTTTTTCAAAAAGCAGAGGTTTCTGTTGGTTCCTAAGGATAGAATCATCTCTTGGAAGTCACTAGGTTTTCAAATAATGTTTTTTTTGTTTTCTTTTTCTTTTCCACTACTACTCTTGTGTTCAAGAGTCCTAAGTGATACAGTAAGATCAAAGACTGGGCCTATACCAAGTATAAGATAGATTTGTGTCCCAGCTGAGCCTTTGTTTTTTCATTTGAAAGATGGTAATAATAACACTTTGCACTATCTATCTCTCAGGTTTGTTATAAAGAAAGAACTCTGTTAAGTATGAAGTACTATTTTATTATGAATTATTAATGACTGTCCTAGTCTATAGCACCAGTAATCTTAGAGTTAGAAGATTTCAACTCTTTTTAAAATTTAATTTATTTAATTTTAAATTTATGGAATAAGACAGGAATTTTCACACAATAGTGTAATAAAAAAGTCTTAGTTGAAGAATGAATTTCCCTTGATGATATCCTCAGCTGTTGACCATCAAAACTTCCACTTGAAGAATTTCAGTGATTATCTAAATTCTCCTGAAGTAGTCTTTTTCACCTTGGGATAACTCTAACTGCTGGTAAGTTCTTTTTAACTTGACCTCATTAGTCCTAGCTCTTGCCTTCTGATACCAAAGAGAATAGATGTAATTCCTTTTCTATAGGATCAACATGTAAATACTTGAAGACTACTATAATTTCCTCTCCTGAGTAATGTCTCCAACTCCATTTGATATGATTTCCAAGGCCCTAACCATTCTGTTCTCTCATTGCACTCAAATTAGTTAATTTTCTTCCTAAAATATGGTGTCCAGAACTGTACTCAATTCTAGTGTGACCTAATTAGCAGAAAGTAAAATGGACACATGACCTTCTTCATTGTGATCTATATGCATCTATTTATTAATGCCATTTTTTTAGGTTTAAAATTTTTTAAAATTGTTTATATATATATATGCATATATATATATTTCTCCGAACTACATGTTAAAACAATTTTTAACATTCATCTTCTGTTAAAGTTTTGAGCTCCAAATAAGATTTTTGGAATACTATACCCTATATTTGAAACCAGTTGGGACAGAAAAAATACTGAAAACTCTAACTTCCTAGAACAGGAAGGATCTTGAGAAATCATGCAGTTCATTTTTTATTAAATTATACAGAAAGAAATTGCTTTAAAATGCCAACTTGTGTCCATTTGAGTTAAATCTGAATCATTTCCAGTAGTTTCTTCAATCAATGAACAAGCATTTTTTTAGAACCAATGATACTCCAGGCACTGTCCTGGGTGCTGGGGATACAAATATAAAGATGAGACAGTATCTGTTTTCAAAAAGTTTATACTTTACTAGAAAGATACAAAATGTTCACATGTAAGTAAATGCAGAGTATGTAAAAACAAACACATAATGATAGGAAGGTATTGAAGTTACTTCTTGGGGGCAACAGTAGCCAGAGATGACTCAAAGTCTTTTTTCTGCAATGAATTTTTCCTACATTCTGATTTGTGTACTGAGGTGGCACTTTTCATTCATTAGCTATTCCCATTTTCTTATCTGAAAATGGGCAGAAAATCAAAGCAACTCAGCTTGGTTCATATATATACCCCGAGTTACTAGTATGATAGTTATTTATGTCCTGCTATGTCTACATTAGATAAGGAGCTGTTTTTATGTTCTGCCTTTCATCCAAGGATCTCAAAGCACTTGTAAGTACAAGACTCATTACTCTCTGCAACACCTGTATGAGGTAGATAGATGGAAAGATTATTATTCTCTCTGTAACATGGGAGACACTGATGTACTGAATGGCTTTTCTCAATACACAGTTCATTGACAGAAAATGGAATAAGTCTTTGAAGCTTGACTTCCAAACAGAGAATGTCAGACAAGTTTTTTATTATGATTCCTTTGCTCTACATATAATGATGCTACTAGCCTATTACCACTGGCACAATGAACCTTTGAATTTTTTTTCCCAGTTCTGATGGAAGCTTTTCATTGAACTTTTCCAGTCTCTTACCTTGTTCTTCCAGTAACTTATAAATTCATTCATTTCCACAAATATTTATCAAACTTCCATTATGTGCATAGTATGGTTATCAGACACTGTGTAGGATCTGAAGAAGTAGACAGAAAGGAGCTTACAGTTTAGTTGGGGAATCAGAACATATGGAGAGAGTACATGAGTTAGATGGCCTCAGTAAATATAGTGTAAGAGGTAAGATGAAGGATCGGATTTCATTCATTGGTAAATGAGACATGTAGTTGAGAAAGACTCTAGGAATTCAAGGAAGGGGGAGATCCTGGTAGACAGGGAAAGTTTCAGGGAATGGTGGGATGCAGATGTGCCCTGTTACTGGCTATGTTTGGGGATATAATTTATAATGTAGAACCAAATTCTTCCTTTTTTTGTGGAATTCACTGGCTCATATGGAGACTCAACATGGAAACTTGTTCTCATGTATACAATGTTCTAATGTTCACTGTTCAATTAATTAATAATATAGTAATAATAATTAACTTTTATATAGCACCTACTATGTGCCAAGTACTGTGTTAAGTGCTTTACAAATATGATCTCATTTTTTTATTAAAGATTTTTATTTTCAAAACATATGCATGGATAGTTTTTCAACACTGACCCTTACAAAACCTTGTATTCCAAATTTTCCCCTCCTCTCCCCTAGATGGCAAGTAATCCAATATATGTTAAACATGTTAAAATATATGTTAAATCTAATATATGTATACATATTTATACAATAATCTTGTTGCACAAGATAAGTCAGATATGATCTCATTTAATCCTTACAACAACCTGGGGAGGAAAGTGCTGTTATTATCCCCATTTTACAGCTGAGAAAACTGAGGCAGACAGGGTCACATATTAAAGTGTCAGAGGCTGGATTTGACTTCAAGCCAAACATTACATCAAATGTACCCCTTAGCTAAAGTACTAAATGATTATATTTGGGAACTGAAACCCAGATGTTTTCCTAGATTTCTGAAGATAATTCTTCAATTGGATGTGCCCTTTCCCTTAGAGACAAGGTCAGATGTTCTGCTTTTAATTTATCTTTTCACTTCCAAGTAATGCTTGATATTTATTGATAATAATGATATTTAGTGTTTTAAAGGCATAAAAGAATTAGATCCAGAAACATTTTCTGTATATGGAGAAAGAACATATACTTGAAGCAACTAAGTGGTGTGGTAAATAGAACACTAGACCTGGAGTCAAGAAATTCTGTTGATTCAGACATGTACTTGCTCTTTGACCCAGGGCAAGTCACTTAATACCTGTTTGCCTCAGTTTCCTCATGTGTAAAATGAGGTAATAACAACATCTATCTTCTAGGGTGGTTGTAAAAAAATCAAATGAGATAATAATTGTAAAGTGCTTAACACAGGCATATAATAAATGCTATATAAAAGTTATTATTATTACAGTTATTATGTGTGACCATGAAGTTGGGGTGTGGCAAATCTCAAGAAAACTTTAAAATATTATATTTTATAGGGCCAGGAAGATTCTATGCCTGTTTCTGGCTTCTCCACTTTGAATTAATTTCCTGTATTATTTAATTCTTTACAGAAAGAGGAGAACAATAAATAACAATAACTAAAAAATGTAATTTTTACTTTGCAGTTTACAAAATGTTTTCTTTGTAAACAATTCTTGCACTTTTTTGTGAATTGTAAGCAAAGTAGCTGAAAAAATATGATATGTGAATGTAGCATAATATGATTATGTCATTTGGAATAATGTAATGACTAGATATATCCTTATTGAATGTATCATCAACTTGTACAGTTAAGGAAACTGAAAGCCAGACTTTAAGTCCAAGGTCATACTGATAGATAAGAGGCATTAACTAAGACTCAAATCCCAGGCCATTAATGACAAGTCCAGAAGTTGGGGAAAGAATCTTTCTTTAAAAAAAAAAAATTTAACTTTTTAAAAATTAATAAGTATTTTCTCTTCTTTTCCTCTCCCCTTTCACTGGGAGAGGGGAGAAGGGAGAGAAGAGGGGTAGAAGGGACAAAAAAGAAAACCAAAAAAATGTGTAAGAAAACAAAACAAATCCCCATATTGACCATGTCTAATAATGTATGTCTGATTCTGCATATTTAGTCATTTCCTCTCTGTCAGGTAGCATACTCTACCATTGGCCCTCTGGAATTATGGCTGATCGTTGAATTGCTCAGAATTCTCAATCCTTTCAAAGTTGTCTTTATAATATTTTGGTTGTGATATAAATTGTTCTTCTGTTTCTGCTCATGTAGAGTTCATATAAGTCTTTCTACTTAGGTTTCCCTGAAACCATTCCCTTTATCATTCCTTATAGCACAAGGATATTCCTTCATTTTCATATATCACAATTTTTTCTTTTCTTTTTCTTCTTGCTGAGGCAATTGGGGTTAAGTAACTTGCCCAGGGTTACACAGCTAGGAAGTATTAAGTGTCTCAGTCCAGATTTGAACTCAAGTCCTACTGACTTCAGGGCTGGTGCTCTATCCACTGCACTACCTAGCTGCCCTATATAACACAATTTGTTAAGCCATTGCCCAATGGATGGATAAGACTTCACTTTCCTTTTTTTTTGGGGGGGGCCACTACAACAAAAGTTGTTATAAGTATTTTTGTACATAGAGGTCCTTTTTCTCTTTCTTTGATCTCTTTAGGGCTATAGACCTAGTAATGATATTGCTGCATCAAAAGATGTGCTCCGTTTGGTAGCTTCTGGGGCCTAGTTTCTAGGATCTTTCTACCATGACATATTGCTGAGGCACAGTTCCCATCCTTTTTCATTACAGTTGATTATTTGCTATGAATCTCTTTGCATCAAGAATTAGAAAACTCTAAAACACCTATATAACTTTTCTCTTGCCATTTTCAGTGACCCTGTTTGTTAAAATCTAAGGTATTGCTCATAGCCAGTGACTTCACACTGTATTTTTTAAATTTTATTTAATTTTTTTATTTTATTTGCATAACATATGTGTGGGTAATTCTTCAACATTAACCCTTACATAGCTTTCTGTTACAAATTTTTCCCCCCAACTCCCCACCCCTCCCCTAGATGGCAGGATATCCACTACATGTTAATTATGTTAAAATATTGGCAAATCGAATATATGTATACATATTTCCAAACTTATCATTGTTGTGCAAGAAAAATCTTATCTACGCGAAAGATATATCAGATAAAGGAAACACAATGTAAGCAAACATCAATCAAGGAGTATGAGAATGTTATGTTGTGGTCCACATTTCACATCCCTCTCTCTGGGTATATATGGCTTTCTTCAGTGAACAGTTGGAGGTGGTTTGAAACATTTTATTGTTGAAGAGAGCCATGCCCATCAGAATTGATTGTCATATAGCACTGTTGTTGCCGTGTATAATGATCTCCTGGTTCTGCTCATTTCACTCAGCATCAGTTCATGCAAGTCTCTCCAAGTTTCTCTGAAATTGTCTTGCTGGTCATTTATTATAGAACAATAATATTCCATAATATTCATATACCATAATTTATTCAGCCATTCTCCAATTGAAGGGCATCTATTCAATTTCCAGTTTCTAGCCACTACAAAAAGGGCTGCCACAAACATTCTTGCACATGTGGGGCCCTTTCCTTCCTTTATGATTTCTTTGGGATATAAGCCCAATAGAAATGCTGCTGGGTCAAAGGGTATGCACAGTTTGATAACTTTTTGAGCATAGCTCCAAACTGCTCTCCAGAATGGCTGTATCCATTCACAACTCCACCAACAATGCATCAGTTCACACTGTATTTTAGAGTGCTCAGGTGACCCTCTTTTTTTTCCTTCCATCTTAATTTATCATCCTGTATGTGGGGAAACAGGTTCCTTAGCATCAACAAAGTCAGGGGAGGGCAGACTGGATTGCTGAGTGTTGTGATGGAAGGGCAGGAATTAATAAAAATGAAATCTATGTTTTATGCTTCTGTCTTTGCTGCCCCCCTGAATAGTGACACAACTTCCTATTAGGAGAAAGAGAGATAGAAATAGATACAGAGATAGAGACACACTCACTGAGGGAGGAAGGAAGACAGAGAGACAAGAGTCAGAGGGAGCAAGAGACAGACAGAGACAGAGAAACTTTGATAACTCAGACCCCAAATACAAAAATCATTTGACAAATTAAAGAAGGAATATAGTCTGAATTCTTGAAGCAAAGAATTTCTCCTCTTGCCACTGATAACTATAGATTATTAAGGATTTTAATAAAGAACATCAATCACTTAATAAAAAACAAAACAAAACCCCAAAATGCACTACTCTAGCTTGTGCTATATTTCTCTATTTTCAGTGCCCTGATGATAGTGTGTTTTCAAGTTTTCAGAGTCATCATTGTTGTTTGCATATCAATAGATTTAGGGGAAATGCTGGGATTTCATAGGTGGAGAAAGTACTAGATTTGGGACCCACTGGATTGAGACTGAATGCTAAGTATATCATTTACTGCCTGAGTGATGTTGAGTAAATCACTTAAACCTTTCTGGACCTTAGTTTCCTCATCTGTAAAATCAAGGAGTTGAACCAAATGGTCTCTTAGATCCCTTCCACTCCTGGAAATGATGTTCTCTAACATCTTCATGTAGGGGGAAAAAAACATACACACACACACACACACACACACACACACACACACACACATAGAGGCACACATACATATATGTGTCCATCTGATTATTCCCTCTGATTTAATGCCTTTGAATCATTCAATAACAACAAGATTGATAATTATCAAGCATTATTTGGAAGATGACAGAAAAGTTTAAAAATAGAATGTAAGCTTCTTGAGGACAGGGAACTGTTCCACTTTTGTATTTGTATTCAAAGCCCCTAGCATTGTGTTTGACACATAGTAGGTGCTTCATAAATTCGTGTTGATTGATTTCCTAAGATCATATTTTATTACATTGTGAGCTTCAACATCACTCACTGGTAATATCATTACTTAAATCCCACAAAAATGCTTCTCGGACTTCTCTTCCCTATACTCACAACACTTTCTAAATCATGTGCTTATAAAGTAGCATATAATGGAGTCATAGCATTTGGGAGCTAGAAGGGCCTTTAAATATCATGCATTCATTTAATAAGTGGAGAACTGGCAGGAGTTGATGGGGGGAAAGAATGTCAGGAAAGGGGATGGCAGTTATATTAAATTGACTTACCTAATAAAAAGTGATTTTTGAAAAACAAACATATTAGTGTATCCAAATAATAATATTTTGAATCTTCAAAATATTCGTCTGGGGAAGCTAATGAGTTGATATGTTAAATGATTTGTAAATCTCAAAGTGCTATTTGAATGCTAGCCATCATTATTGGTAGTATTATATTTACTTTAGTGATGCTACCATTGCTCAAAACATGTGTGAAGAACCTCTTTTGGATTTGCTCTTGGAGTCTGTGGCAAATTCTTTTCAATATCTTCAATGCTATTAAATCTTCATTTTAAGGGTAAAATAATAGCTAATATTTTGTAGCTCCTACTATGTGCCAGGTATTGTTTACAAATATTTCATTTGATCCTCACAACAATTCTAGTATGTAAGTGCTTTAATTTATCCCCATTTTACTGATGGAGAAATTGAAGCAAACAGAGGTGAAATGACTTGGCCAGAGGTTAAGATAGGAACTCAGGTCTTCCTCACTTCAGTTTCAGCCTTTATCTACTGAGCCACCAAGGAACTTTTTGATTTAATATGAAAAGTTCTATTACTTGTCTTTTCATTTTTTAATTTATCATTATCAAGTGAACCAAATCTATAAACGTATTAATGGTTAACTATATGCTTGTCCTAGAAATCAGAATCAGAGAGATAGTCCCTAATCTTAATGAGCTTTCTGTTGTTACTGTTTGTCCTTGTTCTCCAAGACCACTATACTATAGGGGAGATGATGCTTTGACATTCAAATGAATTGGATTTTGAGTTCTTTCTCAGGTCTTAGTTTGACTGAGGCAAAACTCATTCAGTGATTAAGACTAGGTAAGAGAAATAAAGACTCTTACTTAGTCAAAACAAACAAACAACAATCTGGGAGGGTAAAGACCCACAGAGTTTCTGACCAAAGCACAAATAGTTGCTATTTACATTGACTTAGAGCAATCAGGGTCTAAAACAATGATCAGGTGGGACTTGGGCTGGGCCATATTGTTGGCAAGAAGATAACACCTAAAAGAAAGCTGAAAAGCTGGGAAGTGAAAAAGCTATTTTGGGGAGTTGATAGGGGCAGAGGTTGGAGAAAAAGTCCAGAGTGCATATCTGGAGAGTATTGAGACATATGGCTAGCCTGGATGCTCTCCTTGGATGAACATTCTAGGAGAAACCAGCTAATCAGAGAAAATGGCCAAAGTGGGGAGGGTACTTCTGATGTGAAAAATAGTTCAGTACTGAAGTAAGCTTCCAAGATTAAGAGACTTCATATTTGGAGAAAGTCTGTAATGTCCAGAGTGCAGCCAAGGAATGAAGAAGACCCCATGTTCATTTCATATACCTGGCTTCCAGACGCTTTTCTTAGAACATAGAACCAACTGATTCAGCAACTTCATCTAACTTTGTATATAGCATTCTATAGCAGTAGTCCCAACCTTCTGTTTAGAGGAAGGCTTTTCAAAGTAGAAATTTAATAAATGTTTATTGATGGACTTTAAAATTATAAGGTAAATTTTTATTTATTTATTTATTTTTGGACTCACTTTTATTTCCCAAAGCAAATCTCCTCCTTCCTAATTGAACCCTCCCTAAAAACAAAGAAGCTCAGACAAGCAGCAAATATCATCACAATTCTAATATCTGGTAATGTATGACTTTCTTCAGCCTACCCTACCTTTTCTGAAAGTCTCTCACTAACATCATAATCATTTATGGCACGGATCAGAGCACAGATGTTTCAATGTTGCCTTACTTCATATTATTGGAGTCCCTGTGGAAATGTTCTGCTGTTTCTGTTCATTTTTGTTTTGCATCATTTCTCATGAATCCTCTGAGTTTTTCTGAATTCTTTATATCTGTCATTTCTAATGGAACAATACTATTCCACTACATGGAATATAATAGAAATGGGAAGTAATATGATTTTGGGGAGTTTACTGTCAATATTTTGAACTGTGGTTTACTGGGATGAATAAATGTGTAAAATATGTATGTAAAATATACATAATTTAATTCTATACATTTTATAGCTTTATAAGTTATACCTATATCATAAAGATGAGATATTTATAATTTTTACAAGTCATATAAATAGGATAGATTTCTAATGCATCTAAAATTTATAGATATGTTTATAATGTGTATATATCTTTTAAATATTATACATTTACAATATATATCTACAAATATAAACATGATATATTTCATTTATACCTACAATATAGAATGAGTATATAATTAATATCTAAAAATGTATATTCTTAAATATCTATCCATATATTTTGAATAAAATAAAAATTTTATTTTCCCAATGAGCTAGCCAAAAGGCTTTGAAAAACAGCACTGATTTTATATATATCTATATAAACATCAAGTATATATACTACAAATATATGTATATATGTATATATCTCTATATATAGTACTACTTATACTAATAGTACATTTGATTTAAAAATGAGAAGGAAAAAAACCTCAGTATTTTATAGTTGCTCCAAATTATCTTTCAAATGAGTTGTTTAACCCTCCTTTAAAATGCTTAGTTGAGTGGGTTTTAGAATTGTTAGGGACAGAAGAGGTATTTTAAATTTCAAATTAAAATGCCAGATTTCTTGGAGGCTCTGCTGGTCACCAGGATCCTTCTGTGGACCCATGTCAAGAGTCCCAGAGCATCAGTACTTGAAACCAAATTTAACTACTTCATTTAGATTCTAGACAGACTGACTTCTTTCTGGGAGCTAGCTTAAGCCTCCTTAAAGACCTCTGCTAGCAACTGGTGTGGATTTAGCTCTAAGGGGCCCTTTGCTCCTCAGTTTATAATAGTTATTCAGTTTTCCCCAGACAGCTACTGATCAATCAAAGCTGGGGAAATTTAAGGGCCCTAAGGCCTTTAAGGGAAGATCTTGAAAATGAAGTCACTATATGGAGAATTAAAAAAAAAGAAAGAAAGAAAGAAAAAGAAATTCGAAGCGATTGCTAGCTTTCTGGTTTCTCCCTCATACCTGCCACTTTGCCATTTGTCTTTCCTCATCATTGGGGCCTGTTTGTTTGGGTAGTGAGTATTTAGACTGCCTGGGCTGGGGTTAAGCTTATTGCCCTGTGTGGTGCAGCAGGCAGGCCATATTTGGTGTTCAGGACAGCCTTGGTATCAAAATTATTATTTTCATATGAACACTCAGCTCTAGTCTCTCCTTCTGACTCAGCTGGATGTGATGACAGGCCCTCTGAGCTGCAGAGGGCAAGAGCCTCTTTTTCCTCCTTCAACAGGAGGGAAGGGGAACACCCCTGCCCCTTCCGCCTCCGCCCCCACAGAAGTTGGGTGACAGTTTTCCCTTGTGGGTTTATGACAATTGTCCCTTTCACCTAGATAGTAGAGAATCAGGCTAAAAGATTAAAAAAAAAAAGAATAAATAAGCAAAACAAATCAATAGTTCTTAGATTTAAATTCACTTTAGGCTAAAGGGTAACTGCTCTTTCACAGTTTTTGATTGTAGATCACCACAGTCACTTTCTAAGGCCACACCTCCCCCATTGTCTTTTATTCATTTTGTATATATTCCCTTGTGACTTTGTTGATTTTTGGTAGTAAGCTCCTTGAGGGCAGGGACTGTTTTATTTCTGTCCTCCAAACCCCAGCAACTATCATAGTGCCCAATGCATAGTATTGCTTAATAAATACCTTTAGATTAATTAATGGAGCCAGCCACCAATCACGTCTGGAACGGTCCTCTGTGATCATTTAATTCAAACCTCTCATTTTACTGGTAAAGAAACTGAGACTCAACAAAGGGGTACAAACTTGCCCCAAATCCCACAAGGGATGTTAGAGCTGGGACTTGAACCCAGGTCCTTTGACTAGATGAATATTTCCTGACCAACACGGCCAAACAGTCCAGTCAAGACAAGGGCTCCTGCTGAGAGCTCTTTAGAACCATGAGCTCTGCCTGGCCTTTCTGTTCACTCTGGCTGAGCAGGTCAGCACTGCTCACTGACACCCTTTGGTTTGAGAAATGACTGAAAAAAAGCTCGATAAAAACACGTTTGCTTCTGTGTTTCTATATGAGCAGTTAACGAATTAGCACTGGAGAGGCTTTTGCAAATTAGAGATTAAATTTCCTTGTTTATGTTGGAAATCTCTTCCAGTCTCTGTCAGCAAATGTGCAATAACATTCTTTCTATACTGTGATGGTTTCTTTAGGTTCATTTGTTATTCTTGTGTCCTTTGTTCTTTTAAAGCTTTCCCGGTTATCTTGTATTCTGTGGCCGAAAGGGCCGGGTCTTGCTGTGTGGGTGCTGCTTTACAACGGGACAAGTTCCCAGCTTGGCTTGGGAGACAGGCTGTCCCTTTAAGCAGTTCATCTGGTTTTGGCCTCCTTGTCTCACACTGAAGGGTGGCCAAACCACAGCCCGGTGAGCAGCATGCAGCTTCGGAGTGGGATAGGAGCCATGTGGGCTGTTCACCCGACAATGGGAAGCTGGATGCTTCCATTTTTCCTCTTTTCTTACTATGGAGTAAATTTTAGATTGCAGCCAACACATGACTTCCTTACTATCCACTGCCTCCATCTTTCCCATCAGGCACACTCTTGGAGGTAATTGTTAAAATAAAATAATAATAACAATAATGATGATGTTGATGACATGACTGTAGACTCTAGAGTCCAATGAATTCTTGATTATTTATTTTAACAATAACAATTTGTGCTAGAAAAGTATGGATCTTCAATAGGTCTAACCTCTGATTATGTAAGGTTGAGAGAAATTATCCTTCTTAAATTGGGAGGGACTTTAAAAGTGCTCTATGGAACCCTGAGTGTCAGCGAAGTGGCTCAATAAATAGAGCACTGGTCTTGGAATAAGGAAAACTCATTTCCTTGAATTCAAATTTGATCTTAGACATTTATTAGCTCTGTGACTCTTTTTGCCTTAGTTTCTCATCTGAAAAGTGAGAGAAAGAAATGGCAATTCATTTCAGAATCTTTGCCAAGAAAATGCCAAATGGAATCATGAAGAGTTGGACATGAATGCAATGACAATAAAAATAGCACTTACCTACCAGGACTATTTTGAGGATAAAATAAGAGAATATTTGTAAAGCACTTTGCAAACTTTAAAGCACTATATAAATTCTATTAATAATAATAATAATAATAATATGATTTGGACATCTTGCCTTCCTAAATTCTGAATTTTTTTCCATAGAAAAATTGTCAACCTATACAATCTTGGAGTGAGATATCATATTCTTTGGTTTTGCAACACTAAATTCTTATTATGATACTACTACTCAGTGAACACAATGATAATAGAGATTATGATAAAGAATGACATCAGTTTTTCAGTTTTCAATATCTTAATTTTCTCACCTTGCTGAATATTCAACAATAGTCCATTTGCCCATTCAAAGTCTTAAATAGGTATAGACTCCTACTCTGTATATCTTGATATCTGAACAATTTCCCCTCTACTATCACTTCATCGGCCGTGAAGGTACAATAGTTTGTTTTGCTTCTATCCTGCTCCTTGCTGTTGTTTAGAACTGTGCCAAATGGGATGAGAGAGCAACAGTGTTGACCCACAGCCCAGCAGGATGAGTGGATCTGCACTATATGATGAATAAAGGTTGGAACTTGAATTTTTATACATAAAAATGCAGATGATAAAAAATGACCAACCACAATACTGTGTCAAGGTGGTCTAAAGCGTTCAGTTGACAAAAATACTGAAGTCACTGAATTTATTGTATGATTTGTAATTCAGGAAAACAATTTTACTTGCATTTTTACATTTATGTTGTGATTAAATTTTGTTACATGTTATTTACATGTAATATTTGTTTTGAATTTTTGCTTACTACATACACTGGGTCTTTTCTTTCTTTTTTGGCTTCTTCCTCCCCTCCCCCCCAAAGGATGTAGCAGCTTCAAATATTTGAAACTCAACTCTAATTACCAATTAGTCAGCCAACAAGTATTTATTAAGCACTTGCTATGTTTCAGGCACAGTAATAAACCCTGGCAATACATTCCCTGTCCTCAAGGAGAATATATTACAAACTGACATACATACATATCTTAATAATATCTTTTGATTTGAATATAAATTGCATTTAAGAGAGTCAGAGTTGTGGCAGGTCAACAGCCTCATCTCTCCTCTAGAGTTACCAAATTTCAGTGTCAAGACAAAAGTCAATAAAAGTCTGGTGATGGTCCAAAATGGAATGGATGACCTTGGTGTCTTCAATGTGTAATGAAACTCTAACCTATACACAATACATGCTCTAGTCACCTTCATGGTCATTGGAACAATCTGTTCTCATTTGCCCATTCCAATCTTTACATGCTTATGGGAGACATCCCCTAATTCACCTAAGCGTTTGAGAGCCTTCAGTACCCCTTAACCTGGTTAAGTTCATCTGCAAATATGGTTTTACTGGGATGTGGCCACTGTACATGTTATAGCTTCTTGGATCCACAGGTAAGAAGTAGATGAATCAGGTGGACATCAAAGGTAGATAAACAGCCCTGAAAAGGACTAGGTATCACATCACACTAGAGGTGCTAGTCTTCCCCGAACACACCTTACATCCAACATATTGAAATCCACCTATATTAATACAACATCAAAAAGCATTTTATGGACCTTCATGTTTGGAAAGTGCTTTATATATGCTATCTTATTTAGTCTTCATAACAACTCTTTGAAGTAAATAGGACAGGACTTATAATTCCTGTTTTGCAGAAAAGGAAGCAAGCTCAGAGAGTAATGGACTTGCTCATGGTTTTAGTGTCATAGATTTAAAGTTGGCAGAGATTTGGGAAGCTATCTAATCTAATGCCCTTATTTTATAGTTGAGAAAATTGAAGCACAGAGACTTGCCAGAAGTCACACAATTTGTAAAGTGTCAGAGGCAGAATTCAAACCGAACATTTCCTGTTACCAGTTCTGTGTACTTTGCTATGCAACCTGCTTCATTCCAGATACCATAGAACTCAGTATCATCATTAAGAATTTAAGTAATATAAAACAATCTGGTAATGGCTAAAAATAGAGTGGTGGGTCAAAATACCATAGTATTGTATATAACCATAGTATATATCAAAGCATACTGTATAATAAATGATTGTAGTAATCTAGTGTTTGATAAACACAAAGATCCAATCTTTGGGAACAAAAATTTATTATTTGACAAAAAACTTCTGGGAAAACCAGAAAACACTATAGTAGAAACTAGGTATAGATCAACATCTTACATTGTATAACAAAATAAGATCAAAATGGGTACATGACTTTCACATAAAGGATTGCACCATAAGCAAATCAGAAGAGCAAGAAATATCTTAGCTATAAGATCCATTGTTAAGGGAAGAATTTATTTATTTATTAAAGCTTTTTATTTTCAAAATGTATGCATGGTTAATTTTCAACATTCACCCTTTGCAAAACCTTGTGTTCCAAATTTTTTCCCTTCCTTCCCCGCCGCCTCTAGATGTCAAGTAATCCAATACATGTTAAACATGGGCAATTCTTATATACATATTTCAGTTATCATTATGCATAAGAAAAATCAGAACAAAAAGTAAAAAAAAATGAGAAAGAAAACAAAATGCAAGCAAACAACAAAAAGAGTGAAACATACTATATTGTGATCCACACTCAGTTCCCACAGTTCTCTCTCTGGATGCAGATGACTCTCTTCATCATAAGACCTTTGGAACTAGCCTGAATCATCTCATTGTTGAAAAGAACCATGTCCATCAGAATTGATCATCATATAATCTTGCTGTTGCTGTATACAGTGATCTCCTGGTTCTTCTCACTTCACTTAGCATCAGTTCATGTAAGCCTCTCCTTCTGAAAGAGCCTTCTGAAATCATCCTGCTGATCATTTCTCATAGAACAATAATATTCCATAGCATTCATATACTATAACTTATTCAGCCATTCTCCAACTGATGGGCATCCAATCAGTTTCCAGCTTCTTGCCACTACAAAAAGGGCTGCCACAAACATTTATATATATATATGGGTCTCAGGGAAGAATTTAGGGTGAAAAGATATAGAGAACATTATGAAATATAAAATGAATAATTTTTATTATATAAAATTTAAGTTTTTGCACAAGCAGAACCAAGTAATCAAAAGTAGAAGGAAAGCAGAAAACTGGAGAAAAATTTTACGACAAGTGCCTCTAATAAAAGCCTCATTTGTCAAATATATAGAGAACTGAGTCAGATTTATAAGAATACAAGTCATTCCCCAATTGACAAGTGGTCATAGGATATGAATAGGCAGTTTTTAGATAAGGAAATAAAAGCTATTTATAGTTCTATGAAAAAAATGCTTTAAAATCTATTTTTTAGAGAAATGCAAATTAAAATAACTCTAAAGTACCATCTTACACCTATCAAATTGGCTAATGTTATAAAAAAGAAAATGATAAATGATGGAGAGGATGTGGGGCAACTGTGATGCTAACGCATTGTTGGTAGAGTTGAGAACTGATCCAACTATTCTGGAGAACAATTTGGAATTATGTCCAAAAGGTTGTAAAACCATGCATACTTTGATCCTGTAATACCACACCACTGTTAGGTCTGTATCCCAAAGGGATTGAAAAAAGAGGGAAAGAAAAAAAGAGAAAAAAGGAAAAAGGGGGAGATAATAATCGATTTGTATAAAAAATATGTATAGCAGCTTTTTTCTGTGGTGGCTGAGAATTGGAAATTGAGGGAATGTCCATCAATTTGTCAATCAGGGAATGACTAAACAAGTGGGGTATGTGATTATAATGGTACATTATTGTGTTATAAGAAATGATAAACAGAATGAATTAAGAAAAAAACTTGGAAAAATTACATGAACTGATACAAAGTGAAGTAAGCAGTACCAGGAGAATATTCTACATAGTTACAGAAATACTATTCAGTGAAAAACTGTGAAGGACAACTATTCTCAATCAGAATGATTCCAGACAATCCCAAAGGACTTATAATGAAAAATGTTTTATTCTTCCAGAGAATTGATGTCTGTCTGTTTCCTCCATCTCTTCCCTCTTTCCTTCTTTCTTTCTTTTACTTCCTTTCTTCCTTCCCTCTTTCCTCCTTCCCTCCCTCTTTCCTTTTTCCTATCTTCCTTCCTTACTTTTCCCTCTCCTTGCTTTCCTTCTCTCCTTTCTTCCTTTCTTTCTAGTCTTCTTGCACAAAAGACTAATATAAAAATGTTTTACATGATTGCACATGTATAACCTATATTAAATTGCTTACTGTTTCAGGGAAGATGAGAAGAGAGAGAGAATTTGGAACTCAAACTTAAAAAAAATCAACAAATGTTAAAAATTTGTTTTAATATGTAATTGGGGAGAAAAAGAAAATATTATTTTTTAAAGAGTTTAAATAACTTTTTCAATTTAAAAAGTCTTTGTTGAACACATGCTATATGCTTAACACTGAATAAAAGAATTGTAGGGAAAACAAAGACATACAACACAGATTTCCTGCCCACAGAGAGCTAACATTCTTGAGGACATATGTCATATATACTTGCAAAGTTAAGTGACTTACAAAAATCTACACAGAAAATCCCTGATGGGTGGTATATAGAAAGTGTGATAGGAATTTAGAAGTCCCAAATCAAAAGCTATCAAGATCTTTTCAAATCTCATTATTAAATGTGTTAGTTATCCTTCCTAACTTTGTATATTCTACAAATTTGATGTTACCTTGAATCATTTTAACGCATTTTATATACCTATATAGAAGTATGTATTATCTATGCTTATATATGCACACACTGTCTCTCTTATCAGTCTCTTGAGGGCAGGGACTGTTGAACTTTTGTCTTTGTGTTCCCAATGCCTAGCACTATTTTTGGCATGTAATAGGTATTTAACAATTTTTTTTTTTTTTGCTTAAATGTTTGACTTGTCCAAGTCATTGCTAAAAAATAGAAGCTCAAATACAAATCCTTTGGGTACTTCCCTGTAGAGTTCCAAATTAATATTAATTAATAACTTGTTTGATCTTCATTTGCTTTTGTTTTTGTTTTTTTCATTTTTTGTTAAAGCTTTTTATTTACAAAATATATGCATAGGTAATTTTTCAACAGTGACTCTTGCAAAACCTTCTGTTTCAAATTTTCCCTCCTTTCCCCGTCCCAGATGGCAGGTAGTCCAATACATGTTAAATATGTTAAAATATATGTTAAATCCAATATATGTATACATATTTATATAGTCTTGCTGCACAAGAAAAATCGGATCAAAAAGGAAAAAAAAAACCTGAGAAAGAAAACAAAATGTAAGCAAACAACAGAAAGCATTAAAATGCTATGTTGTGGTCCACACTCAGATCCCACAGGCCTCTCTCTGGGTGTAGATAGCTCTCTTCTTCCCTGAACAATTGGAACTGATTTGAATCATCTCATTGTTGAAGAGAGCCATGTCCATCAGAATTGATCATCATATAGTCCTGTTGTTGCCTTGTAGGATGATCTCCTGATACTGCTCATTTCACTTAGCATCAGTTCATGTAAGTCTCTCCAGGCCTCTCTGAAATCATCCTGTTGGTCATTTCTTACAGAACAATAATATTCCATAACATTCATATACCATAATTTATTCAGCCATTCTCCAATTGATGGGCATCCATTCAGGTTTCAGTTTCTAGCCCCTACTAAAAGGGCTGCCACAAACATTTTTGCACATGTAGGTCCCTTTCCCTCCTTTAAGATCTGTTTAGGATACAAGCCCAGTAGAAACACTGCTAGATCAAAGGGTATGCATAGTTTGATAATTTTTTGAGCATAGTTCTAAATTGCTTTTCAGAATGGTTGGATCCGTTCACAGTTCCACCAAAAATGTATCAGTGTCCCAGTTTTCCCACATCCCCTCCAACATTTGTCATCTTTTCCTGTCATCTTAGCCAATCTGACAGGTGTGTAGTGGTATCTCAGAGTTGTCTTAATTTGCATTTCTCTGATCAATAGTGATTTGGAGCACCCTTTCATATGACTAGGAATAGTTTCAATTTCTTCATCTGAAAATTTTCTGTTCATATCCTTTGACCATTTATCATTTGGAGAATGGTTTGATTTCTTATAAATTTAAATAAATTTTCTATATATTTTAGAAATGAGGCCTTTATCAGAACCTTTGAATGTAAAAATGTTTTCCCATTTTATTGCTTCTCTTCTAATCTTGTCTGCATTAGTTTTGTTTGTACAAAATCCTTTTAACTTACTATAATCAAAATTATCTATTTTGTGATCAATAATGATCTCTAGTTCTTCTTTGGTTACAAAGTTCTTCCTCTTCCACAGGTCTGAGAGGTAAACTATCCTATATTCTTCTAATTTGTTTATATCATTCTCTATGTCTAGATCATGAACCCATTTCGACCTTATCTTGGTATATGGTGTTATGTGTGGGTCAATGCCTAGTTTCTTCCATACTAGTTTCCAATTTTCCCGGCAGTTTTTATCAAATAGTGAATTCTTATCCCAAAAGCTGAGGTCTTTGGGTGTGTCAAACACTAGATTGCTATAGTTATTGACTATTTTGTCCTGTGAACCTATCCTATTATACTGATCTGCTAGTCTATTTCTTAGCCAGTATCAAATGGCTTTGATGACCACTGCTTTATAATATAGTAAGACATCTGGAACAAGTAGACCACCTTCATTTGCTTTTTTTTTTCCCCCTCATTAATTTCCTTGAAATTATTGACCTTTTGTTCTTCCAGATGAATTTTGTCATTATTTTTTCTACATCAGTAAAATAGTTTCTTGGGAGTTTGATTGGTTTAGCACTAAATAAATACATTAGATAGCATTGTCATTTTTATTATACTTGCTTGACTTATCGAGCACTTGATATTTTTCCAGTTGTGTTTTGTAGTTTTGTTCATGTAGTTCCTGACTTTCCCTTGGCAGATAGTTTCCCAAATATGTTATACTATCGACATTTATTTTAAATGGAATTTCTCTTTGTATCCCTTGCTGTTGGATTTTGTTAGTGATATATAAAAATGCTGATTATTTATGGGGATTTATTTTGTATCCTGCAGCATTGCTAAAGTTGTGGATTATTTCTAATAGTTTTTTAGTTGATTCTCTGGGATTCTTTAAGTATACCAACATATCAT
This sequence comes from Myrmecobius fasciatus, assembly GCA_023553655.1. Classification (NCBI taxonomy): domain Eukaryota; kingdom Metazoa; phylum Chordata; class Mammalia; order Dasyuromorphia; family Myrmecobiidae; genus Myrmecobius; species Myrmecobius fasciatus. The sequence goes on from JAJPUD010005734.1 coordinate 123,842, forward strand.
CTGCAAAGAGTGATAATTTGATTTCCTCATTACCTACTCTAATTCCTTTAATCTCTTTTTTTTCTCTTATTGCCAAGCTAGCTTTTCTAATACAATATTGAATAGCCATGGTGATAGTCGGCAACCTTGTTTCACCCCTGATCTTCTTGGAAATAGTTCCAGTTTATCCCCATTACATATGATGCTTGCTGATGGTTTTAAATAGATGCTACTGACTATTTTAAGGAAAAGTCCATTTATTCCTATACTCTCTAGTATTTTTAATAGAAATGGATGTTGAATTTTATCAAATGTTTTTTCTGCTTGATCTTCATTTGTTAAGAAGACTAACAGCATGGGTGATGACTTGTGCAATAACTACTCTTTGTTCCAGCCATTTAACTAACTGAGAATCTGTAAAACTTCATTATTATCTAATCTATTTCTTTTGTTTTTCAGTTTTTAATAGTATCTTATTTTTTCCCCAAATACATGTAAAGATAGTTTTCAATATTCATCTCTATAAAACTTTGTGTTCCAAAATTTTCTTCTTCTCTTCCTTATGTCTCCTCTCTCCCATACTGCAAGCAATCTGATATAGATTTAATATGTACAATTATTTTAAACATTTCCATATTTGTCATGTTGTGCAGGAAAAATCAAATCAAAAAAAAAGAAAAAACTATAAGAAAAAAACAAACAAACAATAACAACAAAAAGATGAAAATACTATGCTTTGATTCACATTCAGTCATCACAGTTCTCTCTCTAGAGGCAGATGACATTTTACAGCCAAAGTCTATTGGAATTGCCTTGAATCATTACATTGTTGAAAACAGCCAAGTCCATCACAACTGATCATGCTATAATCTTGTTTTTACTATGTACAACGTTGTCTTGGTTTTGCTTACTTCACTCTAGTACATATCTTTTTATCTTGTCTACAAGAATAGTATGAGACTTTGTCAAATATATTGCTAAATCTAGGTAAATTATATCCAGAGGTGCACAAGTGAATGTTTAACAACCAGGACATAGTTTTATGTTTAATCTGCATTATGAATATGCATTACTATCTCTATCACTTTCTTATGTCTAGACAATCAATAAAACAAATCAAGTCCTCATTTGTAGAGTTAGCTCATTTCTGGCTTGTAAATACTCATAATGGAAATTTAACAATCAATTCTTATCAGCAGGTAAAACATACTGGCTAATTATCCTGTCAAAAAAGGTTAATCTACTATGATTAACTCTTTAAAAAAGTTTTACTGCTTTTAAAAAAATATATAGCAAGGTCATCTTACAATATGCTTACTTTTTGTCAAGCTCTTCTTTCTAAGAAAGAAAAACTTAAAACTACTTTTACCTATTTGACCCAGGGGGAATTATCTAATCTCTCAGGATCTCAATTTCTTTATCTATAAAAAGAGGGAGTAGGATAACATAACCTCTGAAGTTCCCTCCAGCTCCAGTTTTATCTATGATCCCGTGACTTGTGGAACTTCAGGGAAATCATTCAATCTCTCTTGATATCAGTTTCCTCATTTCTATAAAATGTAGGGTGGTTAGGCTATGTGACCTTTAAGGTCCCATTCAGCTGGGAGTTCATAATCTTTTAATAAAATCAACACAAAGAAATATGAAAGTGGAGGACTACAGGTGTAGAATATGGCATAAACTTTCAGATTATGTCATATTCTGTATCCCTAGCCCCACCTCTCTTTTGAGAAAAATTAGGTATGTTTCATCATTTGTATCCTAGGATTAAGACTTGTCACTATAATTTGATTTCTGCTGTTTTTTACAACTTTTCATTTTTATTACTTTATTTTTGCATGTAAATTGCTGATTCTGCTTAAATCCACCTCATTTCATACAAATCTTCCCATGTATCTTTGCATTCTTTATGTTCATTAGCTTTATAATACATTAAAATTCACTTAGTCATATGCCACAATTTTCGGGGAACACCATTCCCTAATTATCATCCTTTTGTTTTCAGTATGACTTGTTTTTGATGAAGCCAGTGATTGTTCTTTGTGATACCTGCTTCCTTTTAATTTTTTTTAAAAAATATATTCACTAATCATCTCTTTAACAATATATCATAGAATTTTTCTAGGAATTGAGTCAGACTTACTTTCCTATAGTTTTCTGACTATTCTCTTTCTCTTTTTGAAAATCAAGATATTTGTTTTTTTGTTTTTTTTCCCCTAGTCCTGTGGTATATATTCTATTCTCTATGATCTTCAAAGATCACTAACAGTGGGATTTTTTTTTTTTTTCTGCCTTTGGCCTCCTTGAGATATATGTCTAGCAATGAGATCTCTGGTTCAAACCATCTGAAAAAGTTTATTTTTCTTTTTTCTCATAATTCTATTTTTTCTTTCAAGAGTAGTTGGATCAATTCATAGTTCCATCAATAGTATATAAATGTGTCTGTTTTACTGCAGTCTTTCCATCAATAATGATCTCTGTTTTTTGTTTCTCTTACCAATTTTCTGGATGTGAGGTGAAAACTAATAGTTTTAATTTTGTCTTATTATTAATGATTTGGAGCAATATTTCTTTTTTAAAAATTTTTTTTATTAATACTTTTTGTTTGCAAAACATATGTATGGGTAATTCCTAAACATTAACCCTTACAAAGCTTTCTGTTACAAATTTTTCCCCCCTACTCCCCACCCCTCCCCTAGATGGCAGGATATCCACTACATGATAATTACATTAAAATACTTAAGAAATCGAATATATGTATAGTTATTGCCACACATCATTTTTTGTGCAAGAGAAATCGTATCTACAAGAAAGAATAATTGGATAAAGGAAATACAATGCAAGCAAACCTCAATAGAGAACATGAAAATGTTATGTTGTGATCCACATTTCACATCCCTCTCTCTGGGTGTATATGGCTTTCTTCACTGAACAATTGGAACTGGTTTGAAGCATTTCATTGTTGAAGAGAGTCATGTTCATTAGAACTGATCCTCATATAGTATTGTTGTTGCCATGTTTAATGATCTCCTGGTTCTGCTCATTTCACTCAGCATCAGTTCATGCAAGTCTCTCCAGGCCTCTCTGAAATCATCCTGCTGATCGTTTCTTACAGAGCAATAATATTCCGTAACATTCATATACCATAATTTATTCAGCCACTCTCCAATTGATGGGCATCCTTTCAGTTTCCAGTTTCTAGCCACTACAAAAAGAGCTGCCACAAACATTCTTGCACATGTGGGGCCTTTTCCTTCTTTTATGATTTCTTTGGGATATAAGCCCAATAGAAATGCTGCTGGGTCAAAGGGTATGCATAGTTTGATAACTTTTTGAGCATAGCTCCAAATTGCTCTCCAGAATGGTTGGATCCGTTCACAGCTCCACCAACAAGGCATCAATGTCCCAGTCTTCCCACATCCCTGGAGCAATATTTCTTATAGTTATTATTAGTTCAAAAGTATTTGCATTCATTGACAACTTAATTACCAGGAAATGATCCCTGACTGTGTATTTATGTAAATTCTTTATAAATAAGAAGCAGTATAGTATAGTGGATAGAAAGGTGGTCAGGGAGACTAGATTTCAAGCCTTTCTGCTAATAAATACTGGCTATGTGATAAATACTGATTATATATACAGAGAGAAAGAGAGAGAGAGATTTAATGCAAATATTTTCTTCCCAATAGACAATTGTCCTTTTCCTTTTTGCATGAATTTTGTTCATATAAAAACTTTTCAATTTTATATAATCAAGATTATCATTTTAATTTTTCATGATTATCTCTATCTCTTGGGTCAAGAATTTACTTCCCTGGATGTTGCTGTGAAAGGTACCTAACTCTTTTCCTTTACTTAAAAAAAGGATAAGACCTTTCTCATTTAGTTTAAACATCCATTTTGACCTTGTGGTGAATGGTATAAGATGTTGGTCTAAGCTTTTTTTTTTTGAACTGGACTATTTTCCAGTGTTTTCCAGGAGTAATTATTGAAAAAAGAATCCTTCCCTGAGTATTTTATGTTCTTAGACTTATTGAAAATTGAGCTACTTGGTTCAATTGTTTTTGATTTTTATTTACCTATTCTTTTATCAATTTGGTGTTTGATAGTTTTTCTTAATACTAGCAAATAGTTTTGATGATTGCTGATATATAATATAATTTAGTTAGGTGCTCTTAAGTCTTGATGATTTTCATTATTTACGTTGAGATGACAGACCTTTTATTCCTTTAAGTGAATTTTCAAAATTACATGAACTCTTTCAAGATTCAAGGGGACTAGATACAAAATTAACTCCCAATACTTTAACTGTGACTTATAAAAGTATCTGATTTGTTTACAGGGAGTTTCTGGAATAAACTGCTGTAGGTACTTTTTATGTTCAAAAGTGGTCTTTACACAAAGTGAAGAAGAATATTTTGCCTTGCATTTTGAGGTAGTTGGCATCTGCCCCCCTGTCCTGTTTCCTGGATAGCTTACCTTGGTTTGGTCATATGCACAACTAAGAATTCTCTTATTTGAGAAAGGAATCTCCCCATTTGTCTACTCTAAAATTTTTTCTATTGAGTAAACAGGACCACAATTTTGTTTATTGAGGGGAAGCCAAGCAACATGTAAAAATAAGCTGATGCTCTTTTGTAGATCATTGCTTTGAAGGTTTAATAGGTTTGAAAAACTAGATGTTTTATAAGTATTCAGTGAGTGGCTACAACATTATACCATGAATGCCAATATCTAAAAATATGTGTTTCAATATAACAGAATCCCTTTATTGGATTCATGCTCTGCTAACTTACTAGTACCCTTTAGTTATTTCTTCCTTGTTATATATATCCTCACTGAAAGACTACTCAGCATTCTCTGACCATTCTTTCCTCAGTACTTCTTACTCTTTTCTGCCACTACTTAATAATTTCTTAGCAGAAACTCTGCTTTAGAACCTTAGATTATTTTCCTCACTCCCAGCTGGCAGTAGTGCTGAACCTGACCCAAGAAAGGCAGTCTAGTTTGAGGAAGAATTTGGAAAAAGGTACAGAGAAAGGGCAGAAAAAGAGGAAGGAGGGAGGGAGGGAAGGAAGGAGAGAAAGAGAGAGACAGACAGACAGACAGTGAGAGACAAAGAGATAAGAGACAGACAGAGACAGACATAAACTGAGACAGAGAGACATAGAGAGAAAGAGAGACAAAGAAAGGCTTTTTAAGCCTCTTAAGCAGGGAATAAACTGGAAGTCTATATTTGCTTTTACCTCTAGAAGAAATGCACAAAATATGTTATTGGAAATATTCCTTGCATGAGGCCCACCAGAAGAGATTTGGAGTTGTGAAGACCTGAGTCTAGAGCCACTCATATTTACTGCCTGACTTCATATCTTTGGGCAATTCATTTAAACCTCTGTCTACCCACTCTCTTCACCTATAAAATGGGAAGCAAAATAGCAACTACTTTCCAGGATTGCTGTGAGGATCAAATGAGATAATATTTGTAAAGCATTTATCACAGTACTTGATTGTGAAATCTTAACCCCCTACTTACATTAGTTGCACATTTTTAAAAATCCCAATTCACAGCCCTTTTAATAGTGTCAAGAATTGGAAACTGAGTGGATGCCCATGAGTTGGAGAATGGCTAATAAGTTATGGTAAATGAATGTTATGAAATATTTCTTAAAGAAATGATCAGCAGGATGATTTCAGAGAGTCCTGGAGAGACTTACATAAACTGATGCTGAGTGAAGTGAGTAGAACCAACAGATTATTGTACACAGCAACAGCAAGATTATATGATGATCAGTTCTGATGGATGTGACTCTTTTCAACAGTGAGATGATTCAGGTCAGTTCCAATAGACTTGTGATGGAGAGAGCCATCTGCATCCAAAGAGAAGACTATGGGGGACTGAATGTGGATCACAACATAGTATTTTCACCTTTTTGTTGTTGTTGTTGTTGTTGTTTTTTGCTTGCTTTTTGTTTTCTCTCTCATTTTTTCTTCTTTCTTTGATTTGATTTTTCTTGTGTAGCATGATAAATGTGGAGATATATATAGAGAGGAATTGTACGTGTTTAACATATATTGCGTTACTTCCTGTCTAGAGGAGGGGACAGGGAAAAGGGAAGGAGAAATCTGAAACACAAGGTTTTGCCAGGGTGAATGTTGAAAACTATCTTTGCATATATTTTGAAAATAAAAAGCTAATACACACATACACAAATCTGGCTTCATCTGAGCTAGAATGCACTATCTTTGATTTTTCACTGGATGTAGGCAGGATACTATTGTTTGAATAACCTTAATTTTTCCCTGAGTATAAAAAAAACATGTTTCTGATTTTGATCTTTTCCTTTGAAACAATGGAGTTGGAGTTGACAATGATTGAAAAAAAGAAATAGAGAAATAGCCTTGTTTCAAGTGAGTGATTCTTACTTTTCTATCTTGTAAAAATGCTTCTGGAATTATAAGGCTCTTGCATTTTCTACATAAGGTTTTTTATTTTTCCCTTAAAAGAGTCCTCAGAGTATAGTTATGTACTCAAGTGTCTATATGACCCAGCTCCTTTTCTTTTTGACATAGAGTCTTGTTGTTGCTCACATAAAACTTCTATCTCTGTCTCTCATCCTTTGGATGTTCTCCATTTTTAACTTTATCTCTTGGAAATGCTCAGCTCAAGTGTAATATTCTTTATAAGGTCTTTTCTGGTTCTTCCCAGTTCCCAATTATTTATACGTTTTATCTATATACATGTTATTTACTCCTAGGAGAATGTAAATTCCCTGAGGCCAAGAACTGTTTTTGTTTTGTCCTAGGTTGTGTGTCTGTCTGTCTGTGTGTATGTGTATCTTCAGCATATAACACAAGGTAATAGGCAAGTGGTAGGCATTTAATAAATATTTGTTGAATTGAATCCTGAAAAACCTGTGCATGAGCCAGAAGATGTCTCCAATGGCCATTATTGATATAGTTGCCTATTGTGTAGGGAAAATGAGTATTTCACATAGGGAAAACTGAACATTTAAATAGTAAACCTGGGGACAAGTTTTGCCAGCACTATAGTTTCTTCACCAGCTTTAAGTGGACAGCTATGCATGCCATTTGTAGCCCTTTATAGTGTAAAAGATGGATTTTTAGTGAATATCATCTTGAGGCTAATATATATGAACTGTCAATGCTTATTTATATGATGTACATCTGGGCTGAAGTAGGTGCTATGAATCATTCAGTAGTCCCTGACTTGAAATCCTCTGATTCTGCCTGAAGGAGAAGGGAAAAGTAGTTTAAATGCTATTTATCAGTCCTGTCTTCCAATAGCTTTAGGAAAGTCATTTGTTGCCTGATTTCAGCTGAAAGATTTTGCATCCAACTTTGAAAGAAAAGGTCACTTAAAGGTAACAGTTTTTTTCCCCTCTTTCTTTCTCAAATTAAGCATTGGTTTAGTTTATAATGCTTATTGGATTGGGGGATGGGATGGAATGGGTTGGGGAAGATTTCTAGGGGTAAGGTGACAAGTGTCAAAACATTTTTCACAAGATCTTTCCAAATTTCATAAGCCATAGTTGTTTTCCAGAGAGGCAATTTGGTATAATGCATAGGACACTGGACATGGTGTCAGGAAAAAGTGGGTTCAAATCCCATCTCAAATATTCATTAGTTATATGTCCTTAAGCAAGTCACTAGACTAGGCTTCTCTATGCCTCAGTTTCTTCATTTGTAAAATGAGAGAGTTGTATTTCATGGTATTTAAGGTTCTTTGTGACCTGTAACACTCCCAAGTGTAACCTGAACCAAATTAAAAGGTAATTGGGAAATATTTAACAAAATCAATAAAAATACAATAAGACATGATAATATAATATTTTAATTCTAAGTCAATAGTCAGCTCACAGGAATACTTATGGATGGTTTAGTAGCTCTTGTCTCTATTTGAGTTTGATACCAATGGTGCAAATCAATAATCCTGATTCTAGAAAAATTTTATTGAACTATAGTGACAAAAATCTCTGTGAAGGACAATGTATCACCAACAGGAACAGAAAAATGAGCCTGGTCAATCACTGTAAAAATGTTTATTAACTGTCAAAAATTTTTTTTAATTTATGATTCTTCAGTCTTTGGAAGCATCTACCCTCTGGACAGAGAGCCTTGCATATAACATAGGATTATTTTAAATATTTTGTATTCTATTCCCAGCTCAGGACTTGGTACATAATAGAAACTTAATAAACATTTGTCGATTGATTGGTATGTTGAACTAGATCATATTTCAATACAAAAGCACCTAAGGAGGCTATAGGACAAAGTGGATAATTTACTTAGATAGAAGTCAGAAAGATCTGAGTTCAAATCCAGCCTCAGACACTAGCTGAGTGACCTTGAATAGCTTGCTTAATCTCTATCAGCCTCAATTTCATCAGCTATGAAATAGGCATCATTATAGCACTTATTTCATAAGATTATCATGAGAATCAAATGAGATAAAAGTCAATTAAGCACTTAGCACAGTGCCTGGCATATGTTAAGTGCTTAAAAAATGTTTGTTCCAGACACAATAGTCAATGACTATAGTAGTCTACTGTTTGATAAACCCCAAAACTCCATAAGAACTCATTATTTGACAAAATATTTTGAGAAAACTGAAAAATAGTATGGCAGAAATTAAGCATAGACCCCTATCTCACATCCTATACCAAAAAAAGGTTGAAATGGAATCATGATTTAGACATAAAGGGTGATACTATCAGCAAATTAGCAAAACAAAGGATAGCTTACCTGTGAGATCTATAGAGAAGGGAGAAATTTGTGATCAAACAAGAAATAGAGAACATTATGAAATCAAAATGGATAATTCTAAATTTATTAAATTAAACAATTTTTGCACTACCAAAACCAATGCAAAATTAGAAAAGAAGAAGAAAGTTGGGAAACATTTTTTACAGCCAGTGTTTCTAATAAAGGTCTCGTTTCTCAAATATAGAGAACTGCCTCAAATATGTAAGAATTTAAGGCATTCCCCAATTGATAAATGGCCAAAGGATATAAATATATAATTTTCAGATGAAGAAATTAAAATCACTTATGATCATATAAAAATGCTCTAAAACACTATTGATTAGGTGAATGCAAATTAAAATAACTCTGAGGAAATACCTCACCCTTATCAGATTGGCTAAGATGACAAGAAAAGATAATGATAAATTTTGGAGGGAAAATGGAAAAACTGAGAATACTAATGCATTGTTGGTGGCGTTATGAATTGATCCAGCTATTCTGGGTAGCAATTTAGGACTATGTCCAAAGAGCTATAAAATTGTGCATACCCTTTGAACCAGCAGACCACTATTGGATCTGTATCCCAAAGAAATCATAAAAGAGGAAAAAGAATCCACATGTGCAAAAAATGTTTGTAGCAGTTCTTTTGTGGTGGCAAGGAACTGGACATTAACATTAAGGATAATGCCTATCCATTGGGGAATAGCTGAATAAGTTATATCTAAATAGAATGGATTATTATTGTTATATAAGAAATGATGAGCAAGACTGATTTCAGAAAGGCCTGGAAAGACTTACATGAACCGATGCTGAGAAAAGTGAGCGGAACCAGAAGAACATTGTGCATTGTAACAACAAGATTATGTGCTGATCAGCTATGATAGACAACTCTTCTCAGCAGTGTGGTGATCCAAAACAATTCCAATAGATTTGGGATAGAAAATGCCATCTGCATCTAAAGAGTGAACTATGAATGTGGATCGAAGCAGACTTTCATCATTTTTTTTTGTTTGTTTGCTTTTTCTTTTTCATGATTTTTCCTTTCTTCTGATTTTTCTTTTACAACATTACTATTATGGAAATATGTTTGAAATGATTATACATTTATAATGTATATCAGATTGCTTGCTGTTTTGGGGAGGGAGAAAAAAAATCTGGAACTCAAAAATCTTATAAAAATGAATGTTGAAAACTATCTTTACATGTAATTAGAAAAATAAAATACTATTGAGAAAAAAAATGCTTGTTTTCTTCCTTTTCCCCAAAGGCCAATCAACTTTATTGAAAACTATGTCATTTGGGGCCAGCTAGGTAGCATAGTGGATAGAGCACCAGCCTTGAACTCGGAAGGACCTGAGTTCAAATCTGATTTCAGACACTTAACATTCCCTAGCTGTGTGACCCTGGGCAAGTCACTTAACCTCAATTGCCTCAGCAAAAAAAAAAAATGTCATTTGGAATGAGAATATTGAAATTTTAAATAAAAATAAAATGGTATTTCTGATGATGGGTAAATCAGGTTCCAAACATTTCTAAAAGTCATAGAGGAAGCAATACCATTACTATTATCTAGAACTAAGCATTTTTTATTATATAATTTAAGAACCCAATATTAAACACATTTTTTATGAAATGTCAGAAGATACCATGTGGTCATGTCTTTAAACATATACCTGAGTTGGACTAATGCTATGTGTTTCCAATGTCTTAAAGGGATAAGATGAATTATCTTAAAAGAATGTCTATTGTCTTTGGCAAACTGAAAACCAATATGCTACCATTCTCTAGAATCAAGGAATCTGAGCTGGAAGGGACCTTAGAGACCATTTAGCCAATGGGTATAATGAATAGGTACCCCTCTCCCCAGAATTCCTGAAAATGCTGATTTAGATTGAAGGACTTCAGTTGAGAAGCACTCAGTCAGGAATATGGGGAAACTGGCACACTAATGAACTGTTGTTAGAATTGTGAACTGATCATAATGAAATGTTATTATGCTATAAGAAATTACAAGCAGGATGATTTCAGAAAAAACTGGAAAGATTTACATAAACTGATGCATAGTGAAGTGAAAGAATCAGGAGAAAGTTGTAATACAATTAACAGCAAAATTGTACCAGGAAGAATTATAAATGATTTAGCTAATCACAGTAATAAAATGGTCTAAGACACTACCAAAGGACTAAAGATTAGGCATATTATCTGCCCCCAGAGAAAGAATGATATTGATTAAATACAAACTGAAGCATACTATTTTTAACTTTCTTTTTTTTTTTTAATTTTCCCTCTTATTTGGTTCTTCTTGTATAAAACCAGTAATATGGAAATGTTTTATATAATTGCACTTGTATAACCCATCTCTGATTACTTACCATCTCAGGAAGAGGGGAGGGTATGGAGGTAGAGAAGGAAAGAATTTGAAACTCAAAACTTTAAATAAAAGGTTTTAAAATTGGAAGAAAATAAAATGGGAGCACCCAGTGCCTTCTAAAACAACCCATTCCTTCTACTTTGGGTCTATACTAATTGTTAGGAAGTTTTCCCTCACATTTCACTGAACCAAAATCATCTTCTCTGCAACTGGTTCTTGTTTTACTCTCTGGGACCAAGCAGAAAAAGTCTAATCTCTCATTCCCATGACTGTCCTTGAGCTAGCTGAGAGTTATAGGCTCATAGAATTGGAAGGAGCCACTGGAAGGAGTGATCACACTCATAGCAAATAGCACAATCAGTGTAGAACTTCAGAACCCTTTAAGACAATGATCACATTTCTCCTGGGTATTCTTTTCTGTGAACAAAACATTCGCACTTCCTTCAACTGATCCTTTTATGGGATGATTTCTAGTCTCATCATCCTTGCTAACCTTCTCTGATTGACCAAAGCTTTTTCTAAAATTTGGCTGCTAGAAGTGATCAAATCACCTCCTGCCTACCCCACATCTTTTTTTACTTGTACCTTTATGTCCATTTTGGCAACTCTTTTCCAAATGCCATCTCACTAGGGCAGAAAGCAGGAGAATTTTAATTTCTTTCACTTTGGTGTTTATGTTGATATAGACCAAGAACGAGGTTTTTTTTCTTTTTTTTTTTTTTTTTTGACTGTTGTATCACATTGGTGACTCATACTGAATTTATATTCTACTACAAATACTCCAGAACTTTTTCACAAACTATTGCTTATTATATCTCAATTTAATAAATAACATGTGAGATTTAATTTTGATCTAAATATTAGACATTTTATTTGCCCCTATTTAAATGTTTTAGAGTGGCCCTATTGTTTTAACCCATTGAGATTTTTTGGAAATCTATTTGTCATCCAGTTTGTTATTCCCTCCCTTCATTCCTGTACAATGGAATTTACATCCCATGTTGCTGCATGGAACACTTCTGCCTGTGTTAAGCTGGTCATACGTGCTGGCTTGGTGCTGAAGGACCCTTCCCAAAAACTTTCTACACGTCCCAGAGTCAGAAAGCTGAGAATGAGCTGGGAACAGTCTCTCCTTTTTAAACTGAGTCATTTGCTCTTCCATGACTGTCACAGTGCTAAGAGGACCATAAGAGGATTGCTCTATCATCCCAAAGCTCCTTTAGTGCTGAGCCAGCATCTGCAGTAGTACAGTTCTGTGCATGTTTCATGTAGTCAAATCTTTGTTACATTGGAAATTGATTTTTTAAGAGTTTAAAATTTTTTTATGAAAAATATCATCATCCAATGCCATACATTTATTTATACTTTAAGGCAAACCATGTCCCACCATAAATAAAGTGACATATGATACATACCAATTCCTTTACAACTCAGAAAACCTATTAAATTAATTCTCTGCTAGCTTTTTGACATCAACATTATGGAAATTAATAGAAACCTTTCCAATAAATTCAGGAGTGAAACAAAGATGTTCATTGTCACTACTTCTATTGGACATAGTTCTAGGAATGCTAACTGTGGCAATAAGACAAAAAAAATTGAAGGAATAACCATAGGTAAAGAAAACACAAAACAAACACTTTTGTAGATGATATAATGTTAGGTTTATAAAACCCCAGAGAGTCAAGTGAAATTTGATTGAAATCATTGGTGACTTTAAGAATTCTAAAGAATATAAAACAAATCCAAACAAATCACCAGCATTTCTATATATTGCCAATAAAACACAGCAGGAAGAAATAGAAATAAAAATTCCATTTAAATTTACCTCAGAATGTACTAAATATTTGAGAGTTTACCTTCTAAGACCCATGTAAGAATTATAAATATAACAATGAAAAACTGTTTACAAAAAAAATTCAGCCTAAATAATTGGAAACACATTATTTCCTCATGGGTAGGATGAGTTAATATAATAAAAACTACAAAATTACCTGAATTAATTTACATATCTAATATCATTCAAATTAATTCACCAAAGGATTACTTTATAGAACTAAAAAAACTAAATTCATATAGAAGAAAAAATATCAAGATTCCCAAGAGAAATAATGAAAAGAAATGGGAATGAAGGCAGCCTAGTAGTACCATTTCTTAAACTACATATACTATAAAACAGAAATTCGGAAAACAAGTTGGTACTGGTTAAAAAATCTATTGATTAATGAAATAAATTAGGTATACAACATACAGAAATAAATATATCTGGTAGTCTATTATTCAATAAACACAAAGATCCCAAGTAGTGGGATAGGAACTCATTATTTGCCAAAAGCAGCTAGAAAAATTGGATAGCAGTATGGAAGAAGTTAAATTTAGACCACTGCCTCATATCAGATATGTTCCAGATGGGTAGATGACCTAAGTATAAAAAGTCACATCAAGAACAAATTCAAGAAACATGGGGAAAAATTATCTATCTATGCATAGGAGAAAACAAGGGATTGAGACCATCATAGAAGATAAAATGGAGGATTTTATTTACATAAAAATTTTAAAAACTTTTAGAGAAATAAATCTAATAAGGCTAAAGTGAAAAGGAAACAATTTGGAATAAATTTTTGCGGCAAGTTTTTCTGATAAAAGTTTAATTTTTAAGATATACAAGAGACTCAAATTTGTAAGAAGTAGGAAGTCATCTTTTAACTGATAAATGTCCTAAGGATAAGGACAAAAAATTCTTAAGAAAACCAGATTATCTATAGCCATATTTTTAACCCAGTGTTTTATTCACTGCCTCCCAACTTCTCTATAACCATTCTCCCAGTTACCCAAGTTACAAGTGCACAATCTAGGAGTCATTTTTGACTCCTCATGCTCTCTCACTTTCTCACTCTTCACTCTTTCTCATGCAATATGTTGCTAAGGCCTACTGATTTTGTAAATTGCCTTGTATATTTTCACAGGTAGTCTCCCCCATGCTGGGAATACACATCTTTCTCATTTCCAACCTTTAGAATCATTATCTTCTTTCAAGGCTCCAAGTGGTTGTCATCTATTCTGCAGATCCTTTCCTAATTTCTACAATTGTCAATGCTTTCTACTTTCTCAATTTGTCTTTGTTATTGGAATGACTAGAGCCTTCAAGTTATTTAACTTGTTTAGATGTTTAATAATACTTGTTGGATTGAACTGAATTTGGATTTCAATTCCTCCATTGAAAAATGATCTTCAATGTCCCTTCTAGATTCCTGATGCTCTGATTCCAACTCCACATCATTACCCTTTCTCTAATTTTCATTCTTTCCCTAGCTTGGAATTCTCAATATTTAGCATAGTGGCTGGCACACAGTGGGCATTTAATAAATGCTTATTAGATGAATCAATTGAGTGACACTCCCCTAGTTTTGTTTCAAATAGTGGATATTTTGGATGATAGTATTTTAGGACTAAGTGATCAATCCATGAATCAACAATCATTTATGTAAGTACTCACAGTATGTCCAGAACTGTGCTAGGTACTGTACATATAAATAAAAAAGTTAAACATCCCCTGTCCTCAAAGAGATTACATTCCATAGGGGCAGGGAAAACAATATGAATATGTTGTTGTTTGTTTATTTATTTATTTAAATTTTATTATTTTTATTATTTATTTATTATGTATATATTAACATACATATATGTATGTACAAAATAATTTCTGGGGATGGAGTAGGGTACTGGCAGTAGGGGAACATGGGTAACCCATGTGTAAAAAAAAATGGCATTTGAATTGTTGGTGGAGTTGTGAACTGATCTAACCATTCAGGAGAGTAATTTGGAACTATACCCAAAGAGCAGCAAATTTGTCCATACGAACACACACATATAACCTATATAAAATTGTTTACATCTTAAAGAAGATGCAATTTCTGATGTATTTGGTTCCTGCCTCCTTTGGCATCACCATCTTTATCCACCCAGCTGATAAAGTGGCCCTTCTCTGCCTTTTGCCATGAAGTTGCAGTGACTGGCTTCTGGGATTGAATTGCTACAAATAAGTATGCTGGGACTCATAGTCTGGCATTGTTTGGGGACAGGGCTGAGAGCAGTAGGCAGACATTGAGAGCATGTTTCCATCATTTCCCCACTACTTGGAAAGATGTGAGGATCCTGGAGAGATGCAACATGAAAATTTGTGTCATCCCCTCTGTTGGAGGCAATAGCTATGTCCTCTTTAAATAGAAGCTGCTCTTTAAAAAAAAAAAAAAGAGGAAAAGAGAAAATTTGAAACTCAAAATTTAATTTTAAAAAAAGAATGTTAAATTGTTTTTACACGTAATTAGAAAAAAAGAAGAAAAAAATTAAAAGAAGGAAAAAAAAAGAAAGTGGCATTTGAGCTGATCCTTGGAGAAATCTAGGGATCCATTGAAAGGGAAGTGAGGGGGATATACATTCCAAACATGGAGGACAGGTCTGTACAACGATCCAGAGACAGGAGATGGAATGTCTAGTATGATGAGCAACAAGTGGGACAATTTGGCTGGAACATACCATGGATGACGGAGAATAATGCACAATAAGCTTGGAAAGGCAGGCTAGAGCCAGGCTGTGCAAGGCATTTAAAAGGCTTTTAAATGCCAGGCAGAGTGATTTGCTTGGTATCCTAGAGACAGTTAGGAACCACTGACATCTCTTGAGCAGGAAAATGACATTGTAATCCTTGCGCTTTAGGAATCTGCCTTTGGCAGTGGGTAAGAAGGGTGGATTGGAGAGGAGAGAGATTTGAGGTAGGGAGGCCATGCAAGAGGCTATTGAAATTGCCCAGGCAAGGGGAGACAAGATAACATGGTGGCCGTGGAAATGGGGAACAGGAGACAGATAGAAGACTTGTAAAGGGATTGAATGTGGGACTGAGAGCTTGAGCAGAGTTGACTACAACTTCAACATTGATGTTTGGAGATAACACGTGGTAGATTTGTATCATATGTACTTATTATTATTATTACTATTACTATTATTATTACTTGTGAGGCGATTGGGGTTAAATGACTTGCCTAAGGTCACACAGCTAGGAAGTTAAGTGTCTGAGACCAGATTTGAACTCAGGTCCTCCTGACTTAAGGGCTAGTACTCCATTCATTGCACCATCTAGTTGCCTCCCCGCTTTAAAAAAAAAAAAATTGTGTACTTACATTCTGGGGGGAATTTACTATATGGTATATCTGAAATCTTATAATAGCAAGACTCTGTGATGACATATATAAAGCACTTTGTAAGTACTATATTAATGTAAATTGTTTTTCTTATTTCTCTACAAAAATTCTAGTCCATGGTTTCATTGAGGCATGGATATGACCCTGAATTTTAGAAAACTATGCAAACACAGCACCAGCTCTCATTGATCAGTAAAGATCTGGAAATCTACAGGGGCAGTTAGGTGGCTCACTGGATAGAGAGTGAAGTCAGGAAAAACTGAGTTCAAATCTAGCTTTGGGTACTTACTAGCTGTGTGATCCTGGGCAAGTTACTTAACCCCATTTGCCTCAATTTCCCTAACTATAAAATGATCTAGGAGAAGAAAATGGCAAACCACTCCAGTATCTTGGCCAAGAAAACTCCAAATGAATTCATGGAGAGTCAGACATAACTCAACAGTAAAATAGATCTACTAATGACAGCATGCTGAATTTAGAAGAGTTCATTTCTAAAACATTGGTCAGCAGTGAATGAATATTTTTGGCAAAAGCAAATCCCTGTCACCTATTAATGCTTGGAGGGGTTGCAATATGCATCAGTAGAGAGAGTATCTACATAAAAAGAGGCAGTATAGCTTAATGGATAGAGTGCTAGGCCTAAAGCCAAGAAGATTTGGACTCTACCTTATATTCCTTCAGTTTTCCAAATCTCCAAGGGATTATGTTTTGGGACTGAATTATCTTTTTCTGCAACTTCCCCCTTTTCTCTATCACAAAAGGAAAAGGAAAAGGAAGAAAGAAAGGAAAAAAATAGGGCCAGTTTCATATTTTTGTTGTGTAAATTTCTAATTATGGGCTGTCTCACACTCCGTCTTGCTAGAAATTGCAATGTAACAGCAACCTAGAAAGATCTTCATTGTACAAAGGGATTGCAATGTGAGGGAAGTGTGAAAGGTAGGATCCAGCCATCAAATCGCCAGTGAAGACTGGAGCAAAATTCAGCCTTTTGTCCCACCTATATTTCTTCCAGCACAAGAGTGCACATTTCAACATTATCTAGGGTGGGGCGTGAAGGAAAATATAATCTTCTGGTGCAAACCAGATAAGTTTGCAGATTTGGTGGTTTTAAAGACTTCTTCATACTGCCTAGAACAATGTTTTGTGAATTTTGGGCTGGGTGTCTACTCATAATTTCACTGGTGTAGAGAATTTCCAGGGAGGAACTTTCAGGGATCTGCTGGTAAATGTTTAAAAACTCTAGAAAATGCTAGTCTCCCTAGGCAAAAAACAAAACAAAACAAAACAACAACAACAAAAAAAACTGTACAAAGGACACACTTTTAATTTTAACCTATATTATAAACAATTTCTCAAGTCTAACAAGTCAACAGAATGATAAATCAAATCTTGATTTATAGTCATTTGTAGATTTTGAAGATATAATTACTCACATTGAAAATTTAGCAATCTGCTCTCAAAACTTATTTGAGCTGGATGGAGGATACCTTCTCATAATCTTCATCGGACATCTGCTCCTAATCTGAAATTTAGAGATTTAGTCAGTTGCCTGAGGGGATTTGAGAAGTGACTGACTTGCCTAGGATCACGTGCAATCTGTTGGAGAGCTGTGATTTCAACCCAGACCTTCCTGACACCTAGATCAGTCCTCTATCCATTAGACAATATTTTCTCTTATGCAGTCTACATAGTCTCTGATACATGTATATTAAACTGAATTGAATTAAGTTCTCACTATCAAATATTTTGTTTTTTTAATTTTTTATTTAATATTTTTCTTTCCCCCAGCTACATTTAAAACAATTTTTAACATTTGTTTTTAAATTCTCTCCCTTCCTCTCTACTTCCATTCCCTATTAAGAAGTCAGATGTGAAGTTATGCAAAATATTTCTATAAAAGTTGTGAAAGAACACAGAGAACTCCACCCCCCCTAAAAAAAAATCCTGAAGAAAAATAAAGTGTACTTAAATTTGTGTTCAGACATAATCAGTTTTTTCTCTGGGTATGGATAGCATTTTTCATCATAAATCCTTCAGAGTAGTCGTGGATCAGTTCTATTGTTGAGATTAGCAAAGTCATTCACAGCTGATCATCCTGCAACATCACTTATTACTTTGTCTCCAGCACATTTCACTTTATTTGAGTTCATGGAGGACTTTTCAGGTTTTTCTGAAAGCATTCTGCTTATCATCTCCCATAGAACAACGGCATTCCATTATAATCACATACCACTATTAATTTAGCCATTCCCTAATTGATGGGCATCCCTTCAATTTCCATTTTTTTTTCTGAGAAGAGAGCTGCTATAAATAGTTTCATACATATAAGTATTTTTCCTTTTTAAAAAAATCTCTTTGACCTAAAATACCACTCTTAGGCATGAATCTTTTGGGACTTGTGCCTAGTAGTAGTATTGTTGGGTTAAAGGATTTGACTGATTTTATAGCCTGTTGGGCATATTTCATATCTTCTGATCATTTATCAATTGGGGAAACAGCTCTTTTTAAAAAAAAATAATGAATTTGACTGTCAAATATTTTGATGGGTGATTTTGAGACTCTAAAAGTAAAACTATTTGTATTTACTTTTTTTTTTTTTTAAAGAGAGTGCAGCTAGGGCACAAAAGGAGTTATTCTTATTATTATATTTTAAATTTCATTTGGTATACTTGGGAATAATTAAAGCAGTTGTGATTCATTGAGTAATAATGGTCTCCAAGATCGGATACCCATGGAAAGATTTAATCTCAACAGAAAATGAAAAAGGCTAATATATGGTCATGTTTCTAGTCTATTTAAGGTCAAAGACCATGCATCTTTGAAAAAGCGCCTTAGTCACTTGAAATGGCACAGGTAAAAAATTTGACTGAGTAGGCTATTGATGTGGGTGGCCAAGGCAACTCTGAAA
Source organism: Myrmecobius fasciatus (assembly GCA_023553655.1). NCBI lineage: Eukaryota > Metazoa > Chordata > Mammalia > Dasyuromorphia > Myrmecobiidae > Myrmecobius > Myrmecobius fasciatus. The sequence continues at coordinate 143,061 of JAJPUD010005734.1, forward strand.
ACAGTATCTTTTTAATTAGCCCATCTTTTCCTGAAGGTGGTCCAAAAAAGATAGATAAAAGTGAGAACTTTTCTTTCTCTTTCCCCACTGAAACTGAGACAGACCTCAATGTATACATTGACAAGGTAATGCAAACATGCTATTATTGATACTGATTACCTCCAAAGAGGAGGTTCACATTTTTAGAGCTTGAAGGGACCTCAGAGATTATATGATCTAATCTCTGTTTTACTGATGAGGAGACTGAAACCCAGGGAAGTAAGGGAAGTGACTTTTCCAGTGTCACTGAGAGGCAGAACTGGGATGCAATCCCAGCTGCTCCTACTCCAAATCTACCTCTAGGTTTCAGTTTTTATTTCCTTGAGCTAAAGAATGGCATTACCTAGCCCTGTTCTTTGTTTCTTGTCCCTTCCCCCTTAAAGAAATAATAATGGTTATTCCTCACAAAGTCTATAGCACATTGTAGTTTTTTGTTTATTTTTTTTTAAAGCAAGTGAAACCTAAAAATAATCCCACAGAAAAAGTCAGGGAGAGTTCATTACCCACATTTGACAAAAGAGCTATGGAACAAATGATTATGGAACAAATGTCTGAATTTAGATAGAGGCATGCACAGCCATTAAAACTGGACATTCTGTTCACCAAGAAACTTATAATTAGGACAGAGGACAGTATGAAAAAACTATGTTTGCCTTCACTTTAAGTTTTTGAAAGTAGCAATGTGATTTTGAATGTGTAACACATGGTCACTATTCAAAAGGATGCTTAAAGTCAATCTCTCCTAAACTCCATAAAATTAATCATTCAGAGAAGAGAAATGCTCAAGACTTCTCTGAACTGTACTGGGTCCCTTGGAATGAACCTACAATTTTACTTGTTCTGAACCAGAAATAAGAAGATGGGGTTGACTTGTGGCAAAGACACATATGAAACTTAAAGGTGAGGAAACTGGCATTAGAGGAGAGAGGAGGAGGAACTTCTGATATGGAACATAAGCAAATTGAGTCACTTATGAGGTTATTGCGCATTAGTCTAAAGTCGTGGCCCTGGGGATAGGATTAAAAATGATAATCATACCATCTATAGAAAAGCAACCAGGAAGACAACCTGGGAGGGATGGGGCTGATTTCATATACTAGACACATCATCTGAAGCAATATTTAGGAGCCAAGAAAAAAAAAAAAGACCTGGGAGGAGGTCGGGAGTAAAAGTCCCACACCAGTGGTAATTATTCTGTCATAGAGATTTGAAGTGCCATGAAAAATGAATGAGAAATGAAGTAGCTCCTGTGGAAACTAGTATTAAACCTGTGAATGCTTCCAGCCTAGGATTGCTTTCCATTAGGTTGAGCAGCATTAAATTATCATTAGGGTCTAATACCCCATGGATCAGTCGAAGTTCCTAAGTATTTTTTCTTTTTTTTTTTTGTGGAGAGAAATGGTTTGGTTGAGCAATCAAGAGGGAAGGAGACTGATAGTGGTCCAGGTCCCGACATTACAAAAATTTTCTTGGTTATACTTGTTCTCTAAAAAGACAATTACTATGTCTACATTGACCCTCTAGTAGTATTTAATAAATATTTAGTGATTGTGCTGAGAACAGTCATGGCATATGTTACCATCATTTCATTAGTGGAACTCTGCCTTGCTGATCCCACAGTGTTGTCATGAAAACTCAGGACTTAATGATTCCCTGCTGGTCTGGGAGACTTCTCAGAATCCCCCAGATTACAGCAAACTTGGACTTCTGAAAAGACTGCTTACTTAGCCTGAAGTTCCTTCTTTCATCTTGATGGGTCATGGCAATGTTTGTTAGTATGGAGAGGTATTATAAAAAGCATAAACTTAGAAGTTCAAAACTCTGGAAGCTATTTCTCTTTTTTATTATTATTAAAAGCTTTTTATTTACAGAACATATAAATGATTTTTCTACATTGACTTTTGCAAAACTTTTTCTTTTGTTCCAAGCTTTTCCCCTCCTTCCCCCCAACCCCCATCCCTAGATGACAAGTAATCTAATACATGCTAAATATGTTAAATTATATGACAAATCCAATATATGTATACATATCTATACAGTTATCTTACTGCACAAGAAACATCAGATCTAGAAAGAGAGAGAGGAAAAAAAAAAAAAAACAACCTAAGAAGGAAAACAAAATGCAAGGAAATATTCACAGAAAGCATTAAAATGCTGTGTTGTGGTCCACACTCAGTTCCCACAGGCCTCTTTCTGGATGTATATGAGTATCTTCATCACTGAACAATAGGAACTGGTTTGAATCACATCATTGTTGAAGAGAACCACGTCCATCAGAATTGATCATTGTTTTGTCTTGTTGCTGTGTATAATGTTCTCCTGGTTCTGCTGATTTCACTCAGCATCAGTTCATGCAAGTCTCTCCAGGCCTCTCTGAAATCATCCTGCTGGGAAGCCATTTCTTTTGATAAAGACTCTCTACATGACATTTTATAGAGTCTCCTTTCTTTCTTTCTTTGTTTTATTAAAGTTTTTTATTTTCAAAACATATGCATGGATAATTTTTCAATGTTAACCCTCGAAAAACCTTGTGTTCTAATTTCCCCCTCTTTCCCTCCACCTCCTCCCCTAGATGGCAAGTAATCCAATATATGTTAAACATGATAAAAATATATGTTAAATCCAATATTTAAATATATTTATACAATTATCTTGCTTCACAAGAAAAATCAGATCAAAAAGGAAAAAAAAGAGAAAGAAAATAAAATGCAAGAAAACAACAAAAAGAGTGAAAATGCTAAGTTGTGATCCATACTCAGTTGCCACAGTGCTCTCTCTGAGTGTAAATAGCTCTTTTCACCTTAAGATCATTAGAACTGGCTTGAATCATCTCATTGCTGGAAAAAGCCATGTCCACCAGAATTGATCATCGTATATAGTCTCTTTTCTTAACAACTCTTCAAGGCAGAAAAACAAATATGAATGAGAAAGGAAGTTGTGGGGAGTAGATAGAGCAGGTATTATTCCAATATGTGGAAATTAAAAAACAACTTGTCCATGGTCTTACAATTAACTAGTAAATAATTGATCTGGAAATTTCTACTCTGATGTTTTCCCTAATATTTTCCCATTATACCATAGTATTTGAATGAAGGAATACTGCTAAAGAAGACAGTAGAGTGCTTTGGTCTTCCTGTTCCCAATTATTGGGAGACTTCCTTCTAGTTCCATGCTCAGGGCCTACTGGATTTAAAGTCATGAATTGCTAGACCTTCTAAAAGTACATAATTAAAAAAAATTATTGATCCCCCAAATTAAACATTGAAATCTAATTCTTTGTATTATTCTCATTCTTCTGCTAAAACATTCATACATGCTTTTATATGATTGTAATCATTGTGTGCTTTTCATTTTGTATATGTTTTATTTGGTAACAAAATTTGTTTATTGATAGCTTATTTTTCTATTACCTTCATTTCTAAATATTTCTCCCTTCTGCCCTATTCAGAAAGTCCTTTCTTTCTTTTTTTTCCCCAAAAAGTTCTTTCTTGTAACAAAGAATAAAAACATAGAAAAAAAGGTTCAGCAAAAAAACCTGACAGTCAAGTCTGACAAATATTCCATATCCATAATCTTTCACCTCCACAAAGAAGGGAGGATGATGCATTTTTTCCCATCTTTCTTTCTTGGTGGGGGAATGGGTGAGTAAGATTAATTATTCATTTTTTGAAGGGGAAACTGTTTTTTCCTTTTATGTTGGTATACTCATTTTGTATATTATAAACAATTCTACTTCATTTTGTATCAGTTCATATGTCTTCCCATATTTATCTGCATTCTTCCTATTTGTTATTTTTTACAATGCCAAAAATCCATTAATTCACATATCACAATTTTTTTTAGCCATTTATTCTCCAGTTGGTGAACATCTATTCTCTTTCTATTTCTTTGCTAATTAATACAAAAAGTATTTGAGTTAAATTAGCTAATTTTTATTGAAATTAGTTTAATATTTCAAAATACATAATTTGAAGATGATATAGAAAGAAAACAAAGTAAAAATTTGGTACCTCTTCCACCAACCCTTAACTATTATTAATCATGTCTTAGTTCATTGTAGTGTATTATCCAAAGACTTTATTAGACTGTTTCTCCCTTTCTCCCCCACTCCCTTTTCCTAATTACTCAGAATCTTTACCTTGAAATATTAGTTCTCTGGGGCTTATCTGAGGCAAAGGGATTTCAAATTAATTTGGCATACAAAGTTTCTCATTTTTTTTTTTTTTTGCTTTTTGCTGAGGCAATTAGGGTTAAGTGACTTGCCCAGGGTCACACAGCTAGGGAATGTTAAGTGTCTGAGATCAGATTTGAACTCAGGTCTTCCTGACTTCAGGGCTGGTGCTCTATCCACTGCACCACCTAGCTGCCCCTGGACATTTATTTTCAAATTTGTGACTACTTGTAGCTTTTCTCTCTTTCTCTCTCTCTCTCTCTCTGTCTTTCTCTCTCTCTCTTTAAGCTTTTCTCTTTTTAAACTACAGATTAGTTAGTCAGATTATTCTCCTGTTTAAACTGTTCTAGTAAATGAAAGGGGTGGCTTTAATTTGCCTTCTTGGTTTCTCTAAGGTATGGCAGTAAATGTGATATTATAAGCCATGTGAGACATATTTAGATTTCTAGTGACACTCCACTCCCAATCTGCTCCAAAATTGATTGGCTCAATTTCTTTCCAATCCAGTTTTTCTGACTGATTAGTTTTGTCCTGAGGCTTTCCCTTTTCTTTCCTCTGGTCATTATTTTATTTACAATGACTTGTATAAATTGACTTTTTAATAACAGAACTTAAAGTTCTGGCTTTTGCCAGAAAATTTTTTAAAGGGCCAATGTATTTTACCTGATTCACTTCAAATCATCTGCCTTAATGACTTCTAAAATAAAATTGGATTTGTTGTGACATTATAATTGTTATAATTACATGATGTAACAAAAATTGGTTGATATAATTTGGAACTTCATGATTTACAAAGCACTTTATAAATAATGTATGATCTTAAAACCTTTAGTTCTCTTTACAGCTGTTTCCATATATGCTAGATGGATACATCAAGCTGTCTCTCTTCTGACTACTGAGAGGATTGTGAAGAAACACAAGATAACATGTAAGATGCCTTTTCTATATTTCAAGGTTTCAGAGATGTGTGATTTCATGGATGCGGTTACTTCCTCCACCAAGGCATATTTCAACCCCTCATGCAATTAGTAGATGATGGTCTTAGAGAGTTCCTGTGGCCAAAAAAATTTATCACCTAGAGACTAATCTGGTCTTTGAATTTAGTTAGACTGACTCAAAACAACAGACCTTTTTGGCTGATAAGGAAGTTCAGTTTAAAGTCTTTTCAGTAGGATCTGCCAAAACGTTAGTTCTGCAACCTTCTTAACTAGGGAGGGTCACCTCCACACCACAGTGAGTCATCAGAATAGGACTTTTCATGTTTTTTTTTTTTTTTTCTTTATGCTTCTTTTAAGAGTAAAAAAACACATTCACTAAACTTAAATTCTGTTGTTGAGCCCATAGCAACCATCGATTTTCCACAAACTATAAAAAGTATGAGCCCTGAATCACTGTATTAGAGAATCTCAAACTTGGAAAGATCCTTCAATGCCATCTAATTCAATTTGTATCTCATTAGCATTCTCTATATAAGATAGGGCAATCCATCAATTTATTAAATACTTACTATATGCTTTGCATTGTGCTGCTTGCTAAGAAAAAAAAAGCACAAAGAATGCAACAATCCCTTCTACATTCTAATGGAGGCAGACAACAAATACACATAGAATAAATTTAAAATGATTAAATACAAATATGTACAAAGTTGTTAAACATAAGATAATTTAGGACAGGGAGCACAAGCAATCGGAAAGAACAGGAAAGTCTTCATTCAGAAAGTGGTCCAAGGCATGAGAGGGATTCTAAGAAGCAGAGCTAGTGTAGGGGATTGTTCCAGGCATGGAGACATTAAGTGTAAAGGCAAGGAGACAAGAGTGTCATGAGAAACAGAGAGAAGATCAATTTGACTGGATTGCAGTGTGGGAAGGGGAGTAATGTATATAAAGCTGAGGTCCAGCTGGAGTTGACTTTAAAAGTTAAACTTCCTTGACAGGTAATCATCTATGTTCCTCTTGCAAATCTCCAGAGTTAGAGAACTCACTTTACTAGACACTAGACACCTATTCCAGTTTGAGAGATTTCAACTTTTCAAGAAGTTTTTCCTTATATCATATCCAAATCTATTTCTTTGCAGTTTCTACCTCTTGCTTCTAGGGCAGCCTGGGGGCTAATAAAACAAATCTAATCCCTTTTCTATTGGGGCAGGTAGGTGCCTCAGTGGGCCTGCTGGGCCACAATTTAGGAAGACTCTTCCTGAGTTCATATCTGGCCTCAAACTCTTACTAGTTTTTTTTTTCTTTAATAATATATTTTATTAACATATAACAGAGGAATTTAAATTAGAAGTACAACAATAAATTTATTTTAATTCTGTACCTTCTAACTTTAAAAAAAATCAACCTGGTTTCTAAAACTTTCTAAAAGTTCTGTTACACAAAGTAAATTTTATTAGTACTCAATTGCACTGTGACCTCAAATAGACCTGAGAAAAAGAAATAGTAATCTCAGATTCCTAAATAACATTTCCTATTTCTTTTTTTTTTTTTTTTTGGTTTTCTGAGATTTTTTTTTTTTATAAAGCTTTTTATTTACAAACATATGAGTAACCTTTCAACATTGACCTTTGCAAAAAAACTTTTTTTTTCCCAAGCTTTTCCTTTCCTTCCCCCCACCCCCCACCCCTGTCATCTAGGGGTGGGGGGTGGGGGGAAGGA